>CM045552.1:1800000-2050918 GCA_024721245.1 Mitragyna speciosa
CAATCCATTTCAGTGGCAAGAACGACCTTTAGTACTTACTCTATAAGCGTAGTTTTGTAAATTATTGCGAGTATTTAATAATTTAATTTAGTGCACACCTAATGGGAAATTGTGAAAGTGTACACCTCATAGTATGATTTGTCATTATGCATCTTCTGATAGTATGATTTGTCATTATGCATCTTCTGTATTAGTAGTATTAAATTGAAAATCCCCTAAGCATGGGTTAAGTTGGGCTAATGCCAACTCAGAGTAGGGCCCAACAACGCCACTCTGCACCAATCATCCAGAGAAGCACGGGTTGCTTTGGTCTGTTCAATTCCATTTCACAATTTCAGGAGACAGTTACCTTCTTCCAACTACAAATATCTTTACTGATCAATGCCCCTTGTTTCTCTCTCTCACCCCACAAATTCTCCTACTCCTCTTGGTATAGTAATCTTCTTCGTCTCTTAATTTGCATAGTAGTGGTTTTTCATGGCAGAAGAGGAAGCCAAAAAAGTGGAGCCCGAGACTCCTTCTGAGCCTCCACCTCCTCCAGCTCCTGCTCCGGAAACCACAGAAGCTCCTAAAGACGCGGCTGAGGAGAAAGCAGTAATCCCAGTTCCTGAGGAGGAGCCTAATGACACCAAAGCTCTTACTATTGTTGAAAGTATGTCTACTGTTTAATTCAGTTTACTTACAATAATTTTACTGTTGTAATGAATTCTTGAGATAACTCAGAAAAAGATTGTAGTCAAAATCCAGTAACCAGAACTAATTTCTCGCCTTGGATTCATACTTAATATGATTATTAGAGAAAAAAGACTGTATCTTTCCTCAGGCCTATGCAGTTGCTGCTTCAGCTTTGGCAATTTGTGTTCCGGAATTTCTTGGTACTTCGTTCATGGTGCTCAATTGTTTGGTCATGGCACTAAAATTGAGACTTTTTGTCCTTTTCTGGGAGTTTTTTTTTTTTTTTTTGGGTTGCTGGGGAGAGAGATAGAAGAGAGGGGGGGGTGGGGGGGGTGGGTTGTCAATTTTATCAGTCCTTTTAAATGCTAAGCATAGAGGTACACTTGATCAAATGGAAAGGAAAAGGAGAAATTTGGAATGAACAAAATAATATCTGTTTCTATATGGGTTGATATCCCGCACCAATAATTGGATGTCAGTGACCTTCAATTAATTGCAAAAGATTTCTTCCTAATCTATTCTCTAATTATTTGTCCTTTTTGCTGCTGTGACAGAACCATCAGAAGCTGCTGAGGAAAAGCCTGCTGAAGGTTCTATTAACAGAGGTAACAAAATTTAGTACTATGATATATTGATACATCATTCTTGATTATCACCACATGGAACTGGAAAAATATTACACAGACTTTGCTTGAAATATCCACCCACAGATGCCGTGCTCGCAAGAGTGGCGACAGAGAAGAGGCTGTCACTAATCAAGGCATGGGAAGAAAGTGAGAAATCTAAAGCGGAAAACAAGTAAGAGCATTCTTGATTATCGATTATTCTTTTGTCTACTTGCTAAAGATGTCCAAGAATGATACTAGATTGGGTACTACTTGTGATGAATTACATCAGCAGTTTCTAAGACCAGTATCACTTGTTCAATCTCTGTGCTATCTATCTTTTGTTCGTTTTCTGTCTTCTGGTTGTGTGGAGGAGGGGTTTAGTGGTTTGGTGGCTGATAATTGACAACCTTCAATGTGAATTGCGCTGACAGAGCTCAGAAAAAGATGTCAGCCATTGGGGCATGGGAGAACTGCAAGAAAGCATCTATAGAGGCTGAACTCAGAAAGATTGAGGTAACAAGTCCTCCCTAATTTTTGTAAATATAGCATCGCGAGACTAGATGCCCAAAGGTCTCCATCTTAGCAAATTTTTGTGGACCAATTCATAATTCAAATCCAGAAACTCCTTCCATTCTCCAAGTTATTAGAAGATGATTTAGAAGTTGTTTCACCTTCTTACTGCCATGCACGTATTGTAAACATTGAAGAAAAGATGGCTTCTCAACATGAACCACCCCAATGTTTCTGAAGTCCTGCACTTTTTTCCTTCAAGTAATTTTGACCCTGTTTGTTTTAATTTTTCTTCTAAAAGAATATAATATGGCTTCTCAACCAGGAATTCTTTTGTTCAACTGGTCAAGAATCATGATGATTGAATATTTGTGTACATGGTTGTAAACCCTTGGAATTTCCGTTAAAAAGCTTCAATTTCTATTGACATTACTTTGGTTTTATGGTATGTAGGAAAAACTGGAGAAACAGAAGGCAGAATACGTAGAGAAAATGAAAAATAAGATTGCTACTCTCCACAGGTCAGCAGAAGAAAAGAGGGCGGCAATTGAATTCAAACGCGGGGAAGAGCTCCTCAAGGCAGAGGAGGCAGCAGCAAAATACCGTGCCACAGGCACTGCTCCAAAGAAGCTTCTTGGATGTTTCTGAAGCTGTTAATCATCAGGTCTAATTGAAAAGTGTTGGAAATTGCATTTGTAAATTTCTTTTTCTGTTGCTCTATTTGGGGATAGATGTGTTTGGTGTGCAAAACTGTATCGCATTAATTATTTTTCATTATTGCGTGTGTGCATCATAATGTATTCAAGTAGCATGTGGAGGAGAACAGAATTGTGCATTTGAAACAACAAATTTTGAAGGAAAGCATTCTCGTAATGAAGTGCCGTTAGCCTCCCCTACGTCAAGTGCCAGGCAAATTATACTGCAAAAATTGATCTGAAGTGATGTCGGATCCCATGAATTGATATGTTCTTTTAGTACTTGAAAAGCCAAACGGAAATGATATTAGACAGAAGGACCAAGACAGGCTGTTCAATGGATAACAAAAATTATGTGCGCTGGACGGGTAAGGCAGATTCAGCGATGGACAAAACATGGCCGCATTTCCCAAAACCTAATAAATATACAAACTGTCAAAACTGCTTGTTTTGTTAGCCGATTTAGCTTGGCTCCTCTGGCACTAGAACTATTTGATTTAGAGCTCTAAGCAGCTATCAGCTGTAGTTAGCAAATTACGTTAAACACTAAGTTTTTGTCAGACAGTTGCTGTAACCACAGTAACCATTTAGTCCAATGCTTACAAGAATATAAACCAGTCGGTCAAATTGGGTCTTGAAGGTACATGGAGACATCGTCAATGGGTTCTTGCAGAAATTCCATGTTATCACCATTTGGAAAATCTAGCAGTAGCTGCATCTTTGGACATGAGCAATCATCCAATTCATATGACTTTGAGGAGTCTGAACCAGCTAGCAGATCTTCTGAACCCTTGCAACTAATATTTTCCCCTTGCTTCTCGTTTTTGGAAGGGTCAGTAGAGCTGACTGTCCTGGCAGGATCTGTATGTATCATGACTCCAGAAGGGGATTCACCTTTTGTTGATGACGATACTTGAGACAAAGGACTTTGACAAACCATTCCTTCACGAAATGATTCTCCAACTTCAGAATTCCAAAGACGAAGGAAGTAGTCACATTCAGTTTTAGCTGATGACGAGGAAATAGTAAATAGCAAGGGATCCATTGATAGCCGAGCCTCCGCTTCCAGTCTGGCACTTTCCCATTGTACCATGTGGCGACTTGATGGAGATTCCAATTTAATATCAATAGACTGTAAAACGGATGAGGGCTGGTGGGTCTGCTGGTCGAGTGTTGCTTTGGCACGCTTCTTTAGATGCGAATTCCAGAAGTTCTTGACTTCGTTGTCTGTTCTTCCAGGTAAATGAGAAGCTATAGCTGCCCACCTGGAAATCTCAATTAAACGAGAAAATGAAAACAAGAATAGAGTTGTATAATGTCAAGAGGAGATAAATCTTGATTATAGATGATCTAGGAAACACGCAAAAGAATGTATGGGTATTGGAGATGATAGTTGGCTGAAGTTTGTATCCAGGCATATTAACGGTACAGAAATCACACTCTTTAAACCGCCCACTCCTTTCTTTATAAGCAGTCATTGAGTGTCCAAGATCCCTAGTGCTATATAATTGACAATGATACTATGGAGCTTATCAACTTTCCACTTGAGAAAGGAAAACCGAAGTTATATGTGACACAAACATGGTTAGTGAACATATGTAATATGGCAGAACTGTCTATTGCAGATGACAATACTGGCATGTAATTGAAAAAAAAAATTATGGAGATCTATGTCCACATTGCCTGAAATGAGCAGACATGCTCCTTTAGGACTGTTAAGACATGTAGAACACTGTGATCGATCTCTCGCATTACTTTATTGTACTGAAAGCAGATGTAAGAGGTACAGAGAGGTGAAGAAGCCTTCTGTATTGGATTTCCAGACATGCTAAGTACGCTTATTATTGTTGGCTTGTTATATCATTATAACTTACCATAATGCAGGGAGTTATTTAGAAAAAATTTTTGAAGTACACACAAGATAAGTAAACGAATGATTTACATAAACAGAGACACACACGAAAGTCAAGATGTTATTGGATTGAACGTAATGCGGCGGAAAAAGTAGCATGTCGAACAAAACATAACAAGTGAAAGAGTAGTAGCCATAGCCAAACTTGCTAATCAAACAAAAGCAGTCGGTAAATTTTTGAAGTACACACAAGATAAGTAAATGAATGATTTACATAAAGAGAGAGACACGCGAAAGTCTAGACGTAATTGGATTGAACGTAATGCGGCGGAAAAAGTAGAATGCCAAAAAAAAAAACATAACAAGTCAAAGAGTAGTAGCCATGGCCTAACTTGCTAATCAAAAAGACGCAGTCAATAAAATAGGAATGAAATTGATTCTGCAAGTGAAGAAAGATACATTTAGAAGAAGAAAATGATAAGGCAAACTATTTGAAATAATCATTTACTTGTTGCCAAGCATGCTATGGAGCTGAAAGATAGAATTTTCCTCCTCAGGACTGAATGGACCACGTTTAATGTCAGGGCGAAGATAGTTTGTCCACCGAAGCCGGCAGCTCTTGCCACATCTAAGAAGACCTAAAATAACAAATCAGATCATGAGTCAAATTTCAGTTTTTATCAGATAGATGGGATTGAGGTGTACACTATCCCTGCCTGTGGGTCTCCTGTTCTTGGCCTAGGTTGGGCTATGTGGATGTGTAAACCTCATGTCTAAACTCTAGTGACTGAAGGTTGAATTTCCAGAAACCAAGTCCAGGAAAGTACGAATAAGGTACTATGTATAAATAACTGCCCATCGCGAATCAGATACTATGAATAAATAACTGGCCATCCACTATTTAATATATCCACCTTACGCATCAAACACCTCATAACTGATGCAATTAAGTCTTAACTATATATGATGGAATAGCAATATACACGAATCTGATAAATTTTCAGGGTAAGGTGTGATACTGGTGTCTAGCTGTCACGGTTGGAAGGAACTATACCTTGTGGAATTACGAAGTTAGTAAGAACAAATAGAAGACAACAATTCTCAGGAAAAAAAATACATATCCTCGATCAGAAGATTTGTCAATCAACAATGTGCAATAACGAAATTCCAGGACTGGCAATGTAGCAGGATTACAAATTACTTCACTGCGTCATAAATTTCTAGACGCTGTTAATAGATCATATGGCTATACCAGCACAACATTAAAAATTAACATACTCCGACACACTGATTAAGCTACCGTCTTCTCCAGGCAATTAGGTCTGAATTTCTGCAACGAAACAGCTTGTAGGTGGACTCTTAAGCAAAAGAAGAGAAAAAGTCCATTAAAGAGCAGCTCATCTGAGTGCTAGTAGCTTATCCCCAAAAGATGAGAAATTGGAGCTGGATTTTTCAATTTTCAACTTCAACCAAGCTAGATTAACGTTTCTAATGAGAATCTGGGATGTATAAAAGCCTGGAGTCCAACCAAAAGGAGAGCTTCCAACGAACATATTGACTTCCATTAACAATTGTATGCTTGTGTCAGCTTAGATTTTACAAAATGACAAAAAAAGCAAGAAGGAAGTTACAACAAAAAGAAAAAGACAAACCTGCGAATTTAGGGAGGGATCGCCAAGTACCATGCCCATTCTTGTTGATATAGTCAACAAGAATCTTGTCCTCTTCAGGAGTCCATGCCCCTTTCTTTACTGCCTCTTTATCACAGCATGGTGATCTTCCCATCTTCTCCCTCTTCTTCTTCTTCTTCTTCTTCTTCTTCTTCTCCAAGTTCCTCATTCAAAGCAACTCCAACCCAGAAAAAGTCCCTACAAAAGAAGTACTACTTACATTTCAAAAATTAATACAGACTATGCAATAGCATCAAAGGTTGCAACAAAAAGAAGAAAAAAAATGGTAGAAGAGATTTTCATTTGCACACAAGGAAGAAACAAAGAGTTAGAGAACGAAAAAGGACAGTAGTCTTTCAGATGATGATATAATGGAAGGGAAAGGAAAGGACTTTAAACACCAGAATGGAATCTCATGACATTAAATGCTTGAGGATCGCATTTATGCAATAATAGAAGCCATTATAGCAGACATCCAGGGACGACCACAGGAACAGAGTACCACTATTTCTATCTCTTTCATCTCTGCCCCTCTTCTGCATTTACACCTTCATTTGTACTATAAAATACTTCACACATATTTATTTTTCCGTACCGCATTAAATTATTCAAAGAGCCAAAAATCCGTGCAGTGCACTGGTAACAAATTCCACAACTGACTAATGACAATAAATTTCCAAACTTTAGTCAAGACAGAAACTTAAATGCAGCAATCCCATCTCCACCAGGCACAAAAAATGTTCACAAGCAGTGCTAGTCAGTAGTACGAACATGCATTTTGATTTTGTACCTAATACGTGTGTTAGTGTCGTGTGAGAGAGGATGATGAATTCTTATTGGAAAAATCCTGGATGAAGAAAGAGGAGACTTGTGATTCGACTGGAAGTGGCTTTGCTCTGCTGCTTTTTGCTTCTATAACTTTTAGGCCCTGTTTCAGATTCGGACTCAATTTATGAGTTTTCTTGGATGGCCACACAAAAGATGGCAAAAAGATTGTGAAACTGCTGCTGGGTGATATCGCTACTATGTTGCTGGGTGAATGGGATGATAAAATAACACAGGCCAACTTGGACTTTTGACGGGGAAATTTTGAAAAATCAGAGGCTTTCTTACACGTGTCACCACACAAAACATGTTTCACCGATATAGGTGTGTTTTATTGTGTTGTTCTCGTGAGCAAAAGTTGAAAAAGAAGGGAGTGACTTATGGGGGAATTAAGAAAAAAGAGTGTTGTTTGACCGGGGCTTCAATACAAAGAAAATATTTGGTTTTGCGAGGATTCGACTTAACGTAAAAGGTGTCAAAGAAATGTAAAACGTGGCAGGCAACGGAGCTGCTGGAATTCCGTCATTTGCTATAACTTCATACGTTACAAACACCTATGGCTTGAGGACCAAGGTTGGAACAGAAGGGTTGGTGGACATTGAGTAAATTCTTAGGTGGACCGGATTCTAGACTCTACTTATGAGTAAGTAAAGTGATACCTGTTAATATGAGAAAATTATATAAAATGATATGTGGTTTTATTTTAAACCACAAGTCTACTAAGTGAGATTGTAGATCGGGTTCATTTAAGAATTTTCTTAGGGTATTGTGCTTTTTCTTGTATTGTGTTTTTTCATCAATACATTTTTTTTCTATATGTTTTTTTTTTTGAATAAATTCATATGCTTAAGTCTGCTTGGATATTATACGCACACACCAACGGCCCAGTGGTCAAGGGACGTAGGTCCTGTGATCAAATCTCACCTGCAGTTAGGGGAGTTAGATAGATTTCGAGAAACCATACCTCTAATTGTATATGACAAACAGTCTGAGACTTTACCTATCATACCATTATGAGCCTCATTCTACTTATGTGAGATAACATGTATTATAATATAACAATAATTGATAATAAAAAAAAAAGGCATACCGCCTTGCTTACATTTAGAATTTGAACGGTTGTCAGGCCCGCATAGTCAATAGTCGTAGGTCTGATTGGGCCATATGGGACCATTTTATTTCAAATTTTAAAAAATTATAGAGCCAAAGATTGGGCCATTTGGATTACTAGTCGATAGAAATTTCAGAGCTTTCTTGAATACTTCCAAAGAGCAATTTGATGGCACATAAACAAAAATGTTAATAATTCAGTTCCTAGTTAGTTCACAATGAAAATTTTAGTTGTCAATCCAGGTATACAGTTCTGGGAACCTCAACTGCTCAACCCCACCCAGCCCCACCCCAAAAAATACAACAAAAAAAAAAAAACAAACAAAAAAACCCAAAAACCAAAAAAAAAAAAAAAAAAAAACCCAAAAAATGAAAAAGAGAAAAAAAGATTCAGGGAACCTTAACTAGGAAGAGGGGATTATCCATTAGTTTGGGTTTCATTATTCCATAATATGAAACTTCTTAACCGCCATTGCTTCTTTAAGCTTTTCTCCACCGCGTAAGGGTATCTTTTTAGCACACTAAGAATAACTTCATCAGTAAGTTCTCTCTAGCTTCTTTGTTCCTTCGTTTCTTCTCTGTCCCATATAAAGTTCCTCACTCCCCTTTTGCTTCCAAGCCATCAAAGCCCTTCATTTTGATATGCATTGCCAATTCGACAAAATTTATTCAATCTAAATCCTGATTCACAAAGGCCCTTTTGTTTTGAGTTTCTTGAAGGAGAAACAAAGATTCAAAAAAAAAAAGAAAAAGATTAATTTTTATCAACTCTTTCGTTCTGTTCACTTCCCATATTAAGCCAAGGGATGGTGAAGCTAACAATAGTTGGGCGGGTGAGTGATGGGTTGCCTCTTGCCCAAAGTCCAAGATATGTGAATGATGAAGAAGAGGATGACAACTCCTCAAGTTACAAGCAACAAGGAGAGTTCATATTAAAGGAAATCTCAAGAGCAGCCCTGCCCCTTACGAAGATGACCATTCGCATTGATCACCAGTGCTTCAAGTATCCTTTCCTTCTATACATTCTTTTTCTTTTGTTACTGGAAGCAACTCAACTTAAAACAGGTCTTTCTTTCAACAAAAATGCGCTTTATCAGCAATACTTTTTGACTCTGGTTATGGGGAAAAAAGGAAAAAATGATTTTTGAAAAGAACTTTACTACTCTACCAGCAGGATTCCATTTGTCATTTTCTTCCATTTTTGGTATTATCTGCAACCTTTCATTAATCATCATTAAGAATATGTTATGATCATCACTAAGTTTTGTTAATCTTTTGGTTTGAAGTTACATTGTGGAGAATGGAGTTTGTTTTATGTCACTTTGCGATTCGTCATATCCGCGGAAACTGGTACACTCTTATCTGCAAGATTTGGCAAAAGAATTTCAGAAGTTCGATAGCAGCCTTATAGAAAGGATTAAAAAACCATACAGCTTTGTTAGATTTGGTAATCTCCACCGCAACACTTTTGTACATGTACATTTATATTGCCTAGTTTCTCAGACATTTCAGAATTAAGACAGAACAGAACGAAATCTATTTAATTTCCAGGAAAAAACCTTGAGCTAATTAAATTCGACGTCTTACTTGTTTCATCTTTGCATGCTGTTGCTAGCAGGTAGTATCGTCGGAAATATTAGAAGGCACTATGTAGATACAAGGACACAGTCCAATTTAGCTAAGCTCAATGCAAAATGTCAGCAAAACACAGATTTCATGACAGAGGACTTTTCACAAATAGTAAAAAGAAGAAAAAGAACTGGTAAGTTTGTCATTTCGTCTTATATTTATTGATCTCCAATATATATATATTGTCTAAAATAAGCTGTGATGTTTATCCGTGTTATCAGAAATGCTGGAAAGAATAACCGAAGCACCAGAACACATTTCAAAAATTTGGGGTTCCAAAAATCTTGAGGTATATATATATATCAGCCAGTGCAAGAACTGGGTGGTATAAAACTTTTCATTTCGGAAGGAGCTATGCGTTGAAACTTACCTCAAAGTTCTAATTCAGCCCTTTTCTCCATTTCCACAGATTATTGCACTGAAATGGACACCAATTACAATTCTCACTTTTGTTGGCGCAATTCTATTATGGACCAGCTTGACCCTCAGGGATGACTGGGTATTATCTGGATATTAGGAGTGCTAAATCAGGTATTCCTCTTAAATGTTAACAGTCTTAAATTCAAGATTTGATGTACTTCAGTACTTAGACGAATAAAATAATTGGTTTTAATCTTTTAACAGGCATCTGTGAAGCTTTGAGGTTGCATTTGGAGACATTCTTATTGAATTATACAATTTCTTTCCCGGCTTTGCAGCTTCCTTTGATGTGGCTTCTATCTTTATGTCTTACCACCACATTTGTATACACAAGCTTGTACATTTTATACCATGTCTTGTATTCTAACGAACATCGAAAATACTGATAAATGGCAATGCACGGCTAGACTTGGCAACAATGAGTATATGATAGCTAGAATTAACTGTTGAGTACTCATTACCCTGAACCTCCTCTGACACTAACACTGATGCATAGAATCTCTGTTAACATGATTTAGTAGATTAATGGACTTGTACATTTGTATCCGTTAAAACGTCCAAGAAATGAACTTATATGGGTCAGAATCTACGTTTGTCTAATGCCATCCTAACAGAACTCTAGCTGAACTTAAATCCAGGGCAACTAATGATCGTGTACCAGGTGCAACGCCTAAATCTATCTGCATGTTAGCCAGGAACATCTTACTGTGTAAGGATATCCCGGCTGCTAGATTTTCAGACGATGTTAATTTTCTATTCAGATTCATCAGTTGCTTCGAAGACATCTTTCTGGGCTTCAGTCATGGACTTAATTATTATCCACCTTGTACTCCCTACTTCCTAGGGTATCAATAGAAAGGGACTAAATCCACATTTCTTTATCCTAATTGGAGTTCACGAATTAATGACTCAGAGTATTAATTAATAACTTGTAGAAAGGGACTATTCCATGAATTAATGACTTGTAGTATTACCAACAAGACTGTACAAATAGTGAATTTGGAATCGAGGAATGTGAAGTTAATCTCTTACTTATAGAGAGATATAAATAATGGAAAGGAAGCCAGATAAAATTATTCATATTATTGCAAAATGCATTTAATACAAGAAAACGTTCTTATGGTAAGCAAATTCTAGGGAACAATAACTACTAATGAGACCTATTTTACATGCTCAGCTGTCAAACAAATGATTATTCTTTTTTCTATATGTTCAATAAATTGCCAGTTGATGCTTCATTTACTGTTGTCTGAAGTCCATGCCTCCGTGGTTGTTCCTTCCTAGAAGTGCAATTAGAAGTTATTCTTCCCCGAATCTGCTTCCAGAACACGGAGCTCCACCTCACAAATATAAATCGTCACTAGTGATATTGAATTGCCCATTTATAAAATCAACAATACTATTTTCTAAAATATGGTCCTCAAACTTGAGTGGCGGTTGAAGGATGTCGTCAACCGTGCCATTATTTGGCCCTTGGTGAATGCCACTGCTAAATGATCCTTCGTCAAGTAATAGGTCATGCATGAAAGTGTCTTGAAACATCGAATTGTAATTATCAAAATTATTTTTGGCAACTATTGGATTGTCAGAAATCTGACAGTTCTGGTCACGAAATTGATCTAATGAAAGCCACTCAGCGAATAGTACCCTGGGCAAGTTGCTCTTGCAAGCTTCTCCTGGAAAGTTCATGTGAGACTGAGAAACAGATTGTTCTGTGTCCGAAATCAGTGAACCCTCCAAGCGTTCAATTGATTCCACGGTCGAGTTTGCGGTACTTGACTTCGCGGAAGAAGGTGAAGAGTCCAAGATGTTCATTGAGTTTGAGTTTTCCTCTTTAACCTGAGCTTCAATTTCTCCCATTTTTGCCACTTTTTTCTTCAGATAAGAATGCCAGTAGTTTTTTATCTCGTTATCTGTTCTTCCGGGCAAATGTTTTGCAATCTGGGACCACCTGAAAAATTACAGACCCTTCCTAAGTCTTCAGAAACAATGGATGGAAAAATCTTTCACTCTTCGCTGTTCAAAAATCATGGCTTTTTGCTGATCTATTCCAAGATAAATCACGAACATACTAAATTATCCGGCAGAAGAATCGTATTTAGATTTACACAATCCAAGCAAAAACCACTAGTTATAAATTTTTCTAATGTACTAGGCGATTCACATTATTATTCTGTTTTTTTTAGGAGGCAGGCATCTCTTTTTCTTCTTCAGCCACATTGGTCTATTGTTAGAATGAAAGTATAAAACACATCATGCGAGATTAAATTTGATGAGCAGTTGAGACCTGCCCGTGATAAAATGTTTGGCATGTAGGATTAATTTTTATTCATCCAAAAGAAAGAAAGAAAGAAAAAAAAAGAGGATAAGGATCAATTTTAATCAGCTATGCGGCCAAGTAGGTGAGAATGTACTAATATACAATGTAACAATATTATCACTTGAATTGAATGTTCAGAAGTCAACAATATTAACATCGTTAATTACTCTAATACTACATATTAATTTAGGTCGGTGTCTCGCCTAGAAGGGAAATGGTTTGTTAAAGTATAGGCGCATGCAAGATACGACAAAGCATGCAATTAGTTTCTTACTTGTTGCCAAGCATGCCGTGAAAGGCCAGGACTGTTTCCTCCTCTTCTGAACTAAAAATTCCTCGTTTCAATCCTGGCCTAAGATAATTAATCCACCTTAACCTGCAGCTCTTTCCATTCCTCTGCAAACCTGCAAAATATGAAAGAAAACCAGGAAGTCAACCCTCGTGCCCAGTAGAAATCGATACCTTGTAGAAGCTGGTCATCAATCATCTCTTTCCGTTGAACATCTCGCATTATAAGGGAAAATTCTGTTGTCCTTGACTTCTGGCCTTGAGAGCAGTCATCTGTATTTTAATTAAAGATTTATCCGAATATTGAAGTATTCTTAAGGGTCAGCAGCCAATGGCTCTCAAAACCTTGCCACGGTTAATAAAAGTGGAACTGTAGCCCATAATATTAAACTGGAGCTGCAGCCCATGATATTGAAATTCTATTGTAGATTGTTTACGTAGACTAGAGTTGATGTGAACTGCGGGCCACATCAAAGCTTCCCAATTAACACTAGAAATTAGGTTCCTAGTTATTTTTTGGGGTATTTTTTAAAATGTATTATTGTAGTAATCTTAAATATTTTTTTTAATAAATGTATTTGTGAGATAAAAAGTGAATTAGAAAACGAATTTGAAGTTTTTAAAAAATACAACCAAACAAACAAAGCCTCGGCTTCTTTAACATTAAGGGCTTTTTCTCATAAAATTATTATATTAAGTCACCGTAATAGTATTAAGATCCTTGTGATACAATCACATGTTAATGAAGCTATGCATTCAGAAAGAACTTGTTCAATTATTTTCCACATTAATATGCACTTATTTCAACATGCTAACATGGATCCAACCCTGACCTCGTACTGCAGTGTTAATGAATGTATGAGTTGACAAATTATCATATATTAGAAATAATATAATAGAATCACATGTTTTGATGTTAACTTAGTATTGCACATTAATTTATAATGATTTTTAGCACTATCCGAATGAGGCAGTAATATGCGACAATATAGGCGAAAAGTGTGCATATGATGATTGAATTAACTCACCAGCATTGACAGGGACGGAGGTCCAGCAGCCGTGGCCGTGGTTGAGGATATAGTTTTTGAGCTTCATGTCTTCGTCTGGAGACCATAACCCCTTCTTGTGCTTCTGCTTTGGTTTATCCGAAGTTTTACTCACCATTCTTAGACAACTAGAAATTTGTGATATACAACAAACCTCTGAGATACTACTGCACTCGATTGTTTGATTTTCTGGGTGGAAGTGTCTTGAGAGAGATAGAGAGAGAAAGAGAGAAAGAGGAAGCGTGATGCTGGGGTTAGCCGACTAGGCTGCTTTGGAATTTAAAGGGGGGAGTAGGTAGACTTTCTAATAAACAACTAACACCAGTTCACATCAATTTTGATTTTATTTTATACGTTCTTCTGTACCTCGTTTGCGTAACGGTATTGAGGTATTATGAATTTTTTTCTAGTACTTTTTTTCTAGTACCATTGGATGTCGAGTTGGATTGAGTTAAAATTCAAGTATAACAGGAAACTCGTCAATTTATAAAGAGTCAACTTAAACACGACCTTTTACAGGTTGACGGGTCAACCCGTGGACCCAAAAGAAAAGGGGAGTTGAAGAAGGAATGAGGAAAAAAGAGCCTAACACACTTTTCACATACACACACAAAGACCAAACACATTTTTTGTACACAATAATATCAAAGTTACACACTAACACACACTTGATTTCACTTATAATTTACTCTTCATAAACGTAGGTAGAATTCTTCATTTCTCTTACAATTTATTTATTTAATTATCCAAGATGTGAAAAAATGAATTGAAATAAAAAAAATTACTTGATTAATTATTCAATAGATGAAATTTGTGTTTGAATATGGAAGGGTAAAACAAAACTACAAACTGTTAGTTTTTTTTCCCAGGGTTTGTTGGTCAACCCCAACCCAACCTATTTTCTTCTTGCGTCAATCGGGTCTGACCCGATTTCAAACCAAACGCACTATTTTTAGGTTAAATTCGTGTTGTATTTTCGGATTGTATCAAAAATCACTTTCTCTAGTATTTTTGCTGAAGTTTGGTCTTTTTTGTAATGCTTTAACAAAATATTGTACCAAAATACAAATTCGTTTGTCGCAACAAATAAAATTGGAAAGAAAAATGATATTCAATTGGACTAATTATTATTTGAAGGGTTTTTTTTTTTTTTTTGGTCTAAGAATATTATTTGAAGGAGTTATGTAAACTATAATCATAACACTTCATTTAAGGTACGGTCGATATTTGTATGTGATAGACTTTGGATCTTCTGTTACACAATTTGGTGTTACATTTATGTTACACCAATTTGATTAGTGGGTATACATTTGTCAATCACCTAGGTAGTGTAATATGAATGTAACACCAAATTATGTAACAGAATACCCAAAGCCGTGAAATGGGGTGAATATGCGAGTTTGCATATTTCTACTAAGAAAAAGTTTCAAATTTTGCCAAATTGGTGTATATTTGATGTGTTTCGAAGCCTAATTTTGTCAGCAAA
Source organism: Mitragyna speciosa (assembly GCA_024721245.1). Classification (NCBI taxonomy): domain Eukaryota; kingdom Viridiplantae; phylum Streptophyta; class Magnoliopsida; order Gentianales; family Rubiaceae; genus Mitragyna; species Mitragyna speciosa. The sequence continues at coordinate 1,815,135 of CM045552.1, forward strand.
ACTCGTGACATCGCAACACTCAGCAGCGGTAACGAAATAGATGTAGTCCTCTATTGACTGCAAGGCAGGTGCCAAATAAACAAAGGGAGAAAACAAAACAACGATGATCCAGTCCCATTAATTTGTAGAACTGGGGGTTGTGTCACTAATCAGGCTTAAACCTGCTTGATAGACACCACTACCTGTTTCAGGGCATCCCTCCCTGGTCCCAGAAACTGATGAGGACAATTTCACCCCACACCTAATGTCAAAAGGCCCAAAGACTAGAAAACTTCGCCTGTTCTCTTCTGGTTCCATTCACATCTATGTTACTAGTGGTACTTAAATAATTTAACTAGCTTCTAATTAATCATCATCTAATCATTATCGTACTCGGTGCAGGCTTCTAAAGTCTTAATTTCTAATTGAATTTGTCTGCAGAAATATTAAGGGGGATAAAATGCGATTAAATGACTTGATTTGCATCAGCTTGATAGAAAAAGGCAAGCCTCGATCTATTTGCAAAACTTAAATATCCCAAAGTCATCTCTTTGTTAATCTTTGTTTTCAAACCTTCCCATTATTGTTCACAAATCGAATCATGCATGGTACAAAACGACGTTCTAATTGTATATGAATGACGAAAATGCATGACATAAGACGCTACATGCCAAGATATTATACGTTTTTACCTTTTTTGTTTGGGTGTTTAATATCTGAAATCCCTTTTTTTTTTTTGTGTGTAATGAAATCACAGTTTCATGTAATAGCGAATAAGGTGTTTTATTTTTCTATGTTCCCATCACTCATGTTAAGTTTTCCATAAATTATAAAAGCCTTCCTGAAACTGTTTTATTAAAGAAACTTCAACTCTAATTCATGGATCTATACTGATATACGTTCCCTAATTGGGTAATAGACATGGCATCTGTGATTATCATGCCGATTATTTTTTTTAAGCTAATTATAAGTTTAGAAATTTGATCTTGTTTTAAAATCTCAATTATACAATAATTTTAAACCTCATAATTCTCGTTGAACGCAAATCAAAAACTTTCCACACCATCTCATCTTGATTGTGTCCACCTAACCGCAGAATCCTGACAACAAACACTCGTTATTTTTTTATTTTTTAGGTCAATCCAATCAGCAATGAGGGACTCGATTATAACAAAGGCTACATTAATAGTTATAACTACATTCTTTCTAACCAAATCCAAATCTTTTTGTACAAAAGATCTTCTCCGACTGGAATATAATTGCTCGTTGAGATGTACTTTGAGCCTAACTGTTTTTTCAATCATAAATGCAATCTCGAATATCACAAAACAAAGAAAAAAAAATCATTTGTCAGAATAATATGTTTCTCACTTTAAGAATATTTGACAGATTGCAAAATTTGAAATATACACACATGCAATATTCCTCGTGGTCTTTAATCAGTGAAGACAACAACAATTTGCAAATTACTTATTAGTATCCTAATACCAACCCATATTCCCATTTTTGTGTGGACTGTGGAGCATAAACAAAAGCCAAGACACCCATATAATAATGCATATTTGGGTAGTTTAAGTATAAGTAGTTGCATGTAATACAAGTTGTATTAGATTAATACTTTTTCAAAAGGGGAGGAAAAAAAGAAGAAGAAAAGGAGAGAGAAAAAAAATTTTTAAACACGTGCCAAAGTGTAGTTGAAGTCTTCTCTTTTGCAATCAAGGTGAATATCCTCCAATCCAGCTTTATTCCCTTGGAAGTACCATTAATAATGAGTTTGAAGGAGTTCATTTCTAACTGCAATAATCAGAAGTCGTGATTTTCTTCCATCAATTTCCGGGAAAATGATTGTGTTATGGATTCAATTTGCGTTTTGAATTATGTTCTACTGTGCCAGCATGGCTGTGTTAAAGATTTTCTCATGGTAGTTTACTGTAGATATCAACTCCGTTGTCCCAGGTAGGCTCTAGAGAATATAGCTTCAAGCCTTCAACTAAATTGTAAAAATTGAAGATTAAGTTTTTTCAAGCTATGCTCCAAAGTGCAGAACTAGAATATGCATTAGAAGAATTACTAGACTTAGAAATAAAGCAAGTGAAAAATTTTCCTACTTGAGTCTAATCTGCAAGAGTAGCAATAATCTGCAGCATTTTTTTACAGCACGTGAAGTACAAGAAAGATTTATGTGGCCCTAATGCTGACAAGCGAGGAGTGACCACCTTAAAATTATTCTAAATGTGACATCTTGTATGTACATTTAAACTTTGTGGAACTTTGGATTCCAATATTGACCGTGCATAACAAATTACTATGAAATAGAAAGCCATTTTCTGGACGCTCTCTCTTAATATATTCCTCGTAGTGAAAACTGCGGTCTGACCCCCTAACCGATGACATACATCATGTGTATGATGTGGCCTCAAGAGTTGTAAAAGAGAAAAAGAAATGGATTTTTTAGATATGGAATCAGTACGATGGTTTCATAAAATACCATAGGCAAAGCAATCTATTGGAGCCGGCGGTGGAATGTGCTACAAACTAATGCCATTCCCCGGGCAAGTGAGATTACTTAATGAATTCAAGAAGTCATCCGTTGCGTTACCAACTCAAGTGGGCTTAACAAATTAAATTACAGATGCAAACAATAATGACAAAGCAGACAGGCTTTTACTCCAAATAAAAATCATAATTTACACCAGCAGACCCATAAGAAAGCATGTAAAAGAATAATAATCAGCACAAGTATTAAGTTAATGTGTTTCTGTGTCCTGTACGAGAACCAGGTGACGCAACTCGGACCACGCGATACTGTTAAATAACCTACCCATTCGTTACTAATAATTAGCTTAGATAGTTGAAATTGGATAACGATCGGCATCAGCATTTCGTTAAATTGATGTCACACTCACCGGTTTGTCCAAAAGTCAGTAATGAGATTCAAAATTCTCTCCTCGTGCCTCTCATCACGCAGTGTCTGCCTGAATTTCTTGGTCTTTCCATCTGCAAAAGGCTTGCAGGCACTCGAAGCTCCAACAGCCTGCAAGCATATTCCATCTTTATTGCAAGTTTTCAGAGACCAGTGACCGTATCTATAGTAAGTCTGTTCTAAAAATCCTTCTCAAAAATATCATCCATACGGTGTCCAAATTCTTATAATTATTACTGCACCAAATCGGTCCTAGTAAAGCCATGATAAAGAGATACATAATTGAATGAGGTTAAATTTAAAAGGGTGCCATAGATGAACATGGAAAACTGAGCTCTTAAATTAAACAATCAATTCAGAGGAGCAATTATAGATGAAGATTTTCTTTGATCACAACAGATGAAAACAGAGCATCTAATTTATCATTTAAGAACTCCCTCAACTAATTAACAAGAAGGGAATGCGGTAACTGTCACCTGACCTCATATGTTTACTGGATTGAAGAAATTTGCCATAATCCTGACAGGGAGAGATGAATTCTTGCAGCAAGTTGATTATGGTCTAATAAAAATTGAATTAAAGGAAAATCATTAATAATGTAATTAAATTGCCAATGATATGATATCATTACTATACTCCACTGTCAAAATCATTAACAAAAATGCTTTGTTTATGTACATAGTGTATAAAATAATCAAACAAATTATTTGTAAGTCAAGTTTAACAACTTTTTAAATACTTATACAAATCAATTACAGAAGCTTCGAATGTCAACTAATATAAATTAAGCAAACAATCATTTTCAAGCTTTGCAAAAATAAAAGCTACTGTTAAACAAAGAATACGACTCCTAAATTATAAAGCATTCCCAGAGACTTCTAAGTCTCCAGCCAATCTTCGTTCAACAGCATTACTAATTTAGCAATTGCCAGTACAGCTTTGTTTTGTATGCCGTTCCCATGCGCATGGATTTCAACTCATTTCTAGTGGTACCATTGACAAATAACCCAACCCTTTTGTCGGTGAGATAAAGGAAACAGGTAAGTACACAAATAAAGAGTGGAAATGGAAGAAATTAATGGTATATATGAACGATTATCGTTCCTAAGCTACCTGCTCAAGGTGCAGATGGCGTGTATCATTAAATTAGCCGGACTCAATGATATAAGTTTAACAGTCAAAGACGTGTTCTTCTCTTTTGCACCTAATCGCTGAAATTATATATGTCAAAAGACTAAATTTTCCCCTTTAGATAATCACTTTTCATCACTGACCTTTTTTTTTTTTTTTTTTTTTGTTAGGGGTAAGGGGTTGGAAAATGATGGTAACAACATCACGCTTCAAGTCGTTAAGAATTAAGAAATGTATTTGTCTCTTTTTCCTTGTATTTGAAGATTAAAGAAAAACCGGAGATGTTGCACCAAACTTTGTCTCCTGTTTGGAGTCAAACCTGTTCAATAACTCATAAGAGCGGATATTATCAGCAAGCCTAGACCTTTGGGGAGGTTGTCTATATGGCCCAAATACACTTGCCAATAATCACATTGATGTGTGGCTTTAAGGCCCAAATAGAGCCCATATTTAAGAACTTAAATGGTAATCTTGAGTATTCGATACCCATGTCATGCCCGTTGCTGCGGAGTCGCAAACCAATCGCAAATATGCACAACGGATGGGAGCTTTTATTAGCACCTCGTCCGTCCACCAAAACACCCCAAAATTCGATTAAAATTCTTGAGGCGAAGCACTGTATCTAAAGAAATGGACTAACCCAGTATCGTTTTCTCTCAAATGGGTGGTTTTTGCACCATAGATACTACACTTTGGAACGCTGTGATAAGAGCCCTCCGCGTATCATGTTTCCGAGCGGAGTTGCTTATCACTGTCTGATGAAATGCCTCACGGGGGCTTCAACCCAATAACTTCCCGAACCATGTGTTTTGAACTCTTGCATTGGGCTGTGTTTGTTTAGGATAGGCCAACTGGTGCATTGTCAGATTATAAAGACTGGGTTTGAGTTTGTGCTTTCAGTTGCTCATGCGCTTTTCAATTCCTATGTAGAGATGCGCGACTCTTTTGACACGGGGTGTTGCAGAAGAAAGCATATTAAACGATGCTAGGATGACTTTTGACGAAATGGAGTTGCGCAACAGATTAATTTCTGAGTATGTGAGGGAGTTCTTGGATCTGATGTTTGAAAAGGATGTTACGTGAGATTCGATGATTTCAGGTTATGCTAAAGTCGGAGATATAAAAAATGCAAGAGATATGTTTGTGCAGACGCCAGACAGAACTGCAGTGTCCTGGACTACGATGATTAAAGCATATTCTGCTGCTGGAGACCAGGAAACAAGGAAGTTTTTCGAGATGATGCCTAAGAAGAATGTATTTTCTTGGAATTGTATGATTTCCAGCTACACTCAAGAATGGGAAATTTCAGGATGCACTGAACCTCTATTTGCAAATGCACAACGAAAGTGTTGTGGCAGCTGGATTTACACTTGTTTCAGCTCTTTCTGCTTGTTCCCACCTAAATGATCTGGAGCTCGGAAGATGGGTGCACTCTTCCAGAGTTGGGGCTGATTCAGATGTAATCACGTGGACTGCCCTTGTAGAAATGTATGCTAAATGTGGAGATTCTGATAAAGGATATTCAATCTTTATTAAAAATAGAAACAAGGATTTTTTCTGTTTTAACCCTGACTGCTCATGGAAGAATAGCAGATGCCGTCAAAAATTTTTATTTAATGCAAGAAAAATAGCAACCTCATGTTCACCAGTGTGTTGTTTGCTTGTAGTCACTAAGGTTTAATAGAAGGCCAGAAGATTTTCCTTAGCATGCAGAGGCATTTTAAGATCCGTCCAACACTATGTTTGTCTGATAGATTTACCATGCCAAAGGGGAGATGCCCTTCAAACATGATGTTGCTATTTTGGGAGCTTTGTTGGGTGGATGCAGGATAATAGGAAACCTAGAGTTGGCAGATAGTATCATAACTATGGCTGACGAGTTGGAATCAAATGAATCAGGAGTTTATGTGACTGCATCCCACATTCACGCATCAGCAGATCAGTGGTAGGAGGCATTGGGTGCAGGAGAAAGCATGGAAGAAAAGAACATACGTAAGACAACAGGGATCAGCAACGTAGTTTGTGGAAGTGATACCTCATTCTAACTACTGTTCAAAGAGCACAAGACGCCTTAGTTTTCATAAGCGGCATTAAGATGGAGTCTTCCCTTTTTCTTATTGCGTTGGCACTGATTGATTTGCGAAGGAGATTTGTTTCAGAATTCCACCACAAGAGTCATATTTTAGCCTGGTCAAGGTATTGTGCATCAGGGCCAAAGACTTTGGTCAAGTTATCATGCATTAGGGCCAAAGACTTGGAAGAAGAAAGAATTCCCGCCATGGACCATAGATCTGAACCCTCCTCCCAGAGATATTAGATCCCATATAGAAGAACACGCATTTAGATCATTTCCAAATGTAACAAGAAGGTGTACTCTATAGGCATGTTCCGTTGACATGATTCTACTCTACAGTTTATACCAGCCATTTCAAGAATTGAAGAAGAAAACCCAATTCTGAAAGACTCGGTCTTTCATCTCTTAAGAGGGGCATTCTTAAGAGGGGCAAACTCTACTGTAGGACTCATTTGCAAGAGTAGTAGTTTTGGGCTATCTGGATGACATGAAGCCTCATTTATTGATGATCAACACTTCAAGGAAATGCACTTCTTGGTAAACTTAATTGTGGCATAATCCATTATGCATTTATGCTTAGAGATGCAACTAGCCCCCACCCCTCCCTCGCCTTCCCCTTGTGTCGTCACTCTTTATTTCTGATGCTTTTATCTATATTACAATGCCAGTTATCATCATAACATGAAACCTTGAGAAGAAAAAGTTGACGAAAACAAAAATAAGAAAGTGGGAACCACAAGCAGAAATAGAAGCATCTTAACAATATTATGTCTTACAGTATAACCTAGAAGCTGGATCTTTCCATACATATAGAAACTGCAGTCTGGCAACCTTTCAAATACTACTTGTGGATGCCAAAGTTTGTTCAAAGCATAATTAGTCATGTCAAGATCTACTTCAATTACAATGTCAGGTTGAATGATCTACCTTTAACCTCACTACAAAGACTCCACTTACATTGCATCGACTCAGCCATGCAACAGATGATTGAATGATTTGTGTTCAAAATGTCAAAACAATGAGAGAGAAAAAAGCCAAAAGGAAAAAGACTTGCACCAAAAGGTTCGTGATTCGACCAATAATCCTACATTACATCTATGCAGCAGGTCTAGAATAACTTAAACGGAAAATTACTTAAATATCCAAGTGAGAATAGAGTATCTACTCACTGATAACCCAATTTTATAGAGCATGCATCCTTCGTTAAGGAGGACATGCTTCAGTCACAGGAAACTACTGACCTGCAAACCAACAAGCATTCTCTTGATTCTAACCAGGTATGGACCAAGTCAAATTTAAGGATGGATCATGTTGAACTGGAATCTAGACAGCTGCTGCGGAATGGTGGAGATCACAGGCCCATATCTCTGTTACCAAGCAAACACCAATCACTGTGAAAATCATATAAAATGCAAATCTAATACGTGCATATTTACAGCAATAAAAGCAGGCACACGGCTTCAACCAATACATTCACAAAAAGACATATTTGGATGTAATATTTGCCCCAAAAAGCTATCAGCGAAAGTAAAGATGAAAGGTGTAGATCAGCTCTTTAAATAATGTGCATAACTAAGCAAAAACTAAAATTTCAGGAGAGAAGATTAAGGCAACATGTGATGATTGCCAATAGTTTTGAAACAAAAGACTTGCTCCTTGTAATTTTATACAAGAGGCATTCTTCTCACAATAAACGTGTTCTGTCTGTTTTATACCTGAACATTGTCATAGAGTTCAAACAATGGAACAGCAAGAAGCTTCAAGTTCTTCGGGACAGCAAAGTACTCTCTTTCAGAAAGGTGAACAAGGAAAAGTTTTTTACATTCCTGCATGGTCAGAGACAAGTAGTAAGCAACACAATTAGTCAAATGAAAGAAAAGGAATGAGAAATACTATATGGATACAGTAATGTACCTTTGGTTTTGTTATATGTGGAGGGCAGTATGGATACATTATCGTTTCAAAATTTGGTCTCCACCATATGGCCACACACTCTCCAATCTGAAATCAAATGTGGCACACAAATAAGAATTTCAAAGGCATCTATAGAAGATAAATAATCATAGAAGATGGCAGCCTAATGGAGAGGAAACGAGGTAAGCAGTAATGGCATCAAGTTGGTAATCAAAATGAACGTATCAACTAACATCAGCATTAAAATGTCACGAATGGTTTTGCTTGCTTTACTTGCATCTTGATTCGCATGCAAATTTGACTAGGTTCCCAATCATCCACTCATTCCTTGGATAATATTACTAACTTAAGGCTTATGGTCAGGCAAAAAAACGATCCAGAAAGGCCAAAAAAAATTAACTGGTGAATTACCTGCCAATCTGGTTGAAGACCTGGTGAATTAGCAGCGAGTTTACTAGAGAGTTTCCGCTTCAAGCCCTCAATTTCTGCAACATTATGGATAGACACAAAAAAGAATGAAATTACAAGATACATGTAATAGGTTTAATAAAGTTTCAAAAGCCCCACTTTCAATGTAATTCTAATATTGTGTATGATTCTTTTGTTGCACTTTGACAAGTTTTCCAATTGGAAAAAGTACAAAATTGATAGGTATTCTTTTAAAATAAAAAGGAGACTTCTTCCAAACATTGAGTCTATGAGAACTTGGATACTATTCTGTAAAAATATTAAAATAGACACGTTAGAAGATGATGTCTAAATGCTGAAAGTAACAAGTATATCAAAGAAGAGTTAAAGCATCATACCGTTCTCTCCCGGCTTCAGACGCCCACCAGGAAGTTTGCAGAACGTGTTACCAATTTGCAGAAGAAGAATGTGGGGATGATTATGCTCTTGTACCTGTTGGTTTAAACCATCGGAATTTTTAGAAAGCTATATATTTAAAGATGAAATTCACCTATATAAGCCCAAAAAGAATAAAAAATATTTGAGCAAAGCTGTTGCAAAATTCCATCAAGTTGATAATATTTCTAAAGAGTTTCAGGGTAAGATGAAGAACAAAGCACGAAACAGACATTTCAAGTTGAAGACTCAACAAATAGTTATTCAGATACAACATAAACCACATGCACCCTACGGCAACAAGAAACACAATGACAAATAGGAGTTTATCTAAAAAAGGAAAAGATTAACATAAAAATTTCTTCAATCAATTTGCCGTTATTTGTTGAAGAATGCATCACGAGCATGGCGATTAAGACATTGAATTCCTAGATGAAAGATGAAAGAGAATAAACGCACTCGTGAAATGTTGCTCACTTAAAACAATAAGAACCTCCACTAAAGTTTAACGGAATAACCAAAAAGACCAAACTTGTGCGCAGACTTGCTAACAATCATGCTTCAACAATTACACCTAGAATTTTCAATTAGGGCTCCCTAATTTCGAAGCTATTCACATGCATCCCAATACTTCGAGTACTACAAAAACCTACTGTTAAATTTCAATTTCTAACAGTGAAAGGAAAAGTTATTTATCGAGAGATAATATATTAGAAACTCGAGATCTTATTCCGGACAGCACTTATGACGAAATATTTTTTCTGTTGTATCTCGATTCCATCTTCTATATCTACAGTTAAAATGCATAAGTATAGTAAAATCCCACTCAATTGTACGGTCACTTCCACATTGAGTACAGAGGCAAATGAAACATGAGATGAAAAAATGGGAAGCAATTGAATGAATTAAAAAAAAACAAAATTGTTACCAATAAAATTCCTTCAACACTCGTCCGCATGCCCTCCTTCATGTAACTGCAGCACAACACAAGTATTAAAGAAGAAAAAGTTAGGTACTGTTAAGTGATCTAGGGTTTTAGCAAACGCATAGCAGAGTTAAGCTAAAACAGGGGATATCTAGGGCTTTTCTATTGTAAATCTTCATCTGAGAACTTTAAAATTATTGTTAAAAGATAGAAAGGAGAATAAAAATAAGAAAGAAGAAAGAGAGGGGGGGCAAAGACGACGTACTTGACTTTCATGCGAGCAAGGCGATCGGCAACGGAGGTGTCTTTCTCCATCTTCGGCTCCTTTGTCCCGAAGGTGTAGCTCGACAGAGGATACGTGTTCACCACCGACGATGTCACCATTTTCCGCTGCTGAATCCTTGCTCTGCTCCTTTTCTCCTCTCTTTCGCTCTGCAAAAAGATTTGCAAAATTTTCCCTCTCTAGCTAGAGTATGCTGCCAAGCTTCTCTTCTTTGGATCTTCTTTTTTCTCTCGGACTTTCCTTTGGGTGTTTGAAAATCTAAACTGTTGAAAAAAGAAATCCTGCCTGCCGTCCCTTTCTTGTTGGGCCTAATTCTGCCTGGCTGGCGTCCCAATTTAAACGACGGCTGCTTACCTTAGCTCAATCCATTGGACCTGCTGACTGGACCCGAGTTATCAGCCCATTAGCCTATCTATAACAAACCCAATTGCATTGTTGTCGGCCCATGTTGGGTTTGTCTTTTCTTCTTCTCCTCGTAGTACTTTTCTTCTTTTGGGCAATTCAGACTTCAACATATGATTTTGTGTCATTTCTCTCCCATGAAATTGGAATAACATAAACCATTTATGCGAATTAGGAGATGAGAACCTGAGTTATTTTACGTAGTAGTTGTAGGACTGTTGTCGGAGAATGAGATTCCATTTGGATAAGAAGTTCACTTGCATGCATCTTTTCAAATCAATGTTCAACCACAAAATGAAAAGAATATGTTCCGAGTGATAGTATAATGTATGATTAGAATTATGTCGTAGTTTTAAAAATTATTCGATATTATTCAGCCTTTTAAAAACCAATGTTTAGTTCCTCCAAAAAAACAAAAAAAAAAAACAATGTTTACTATCTATATGCTGAGAATGTGCGCAAATAAGAAGACTTTGTTTCGTATGTAGAATGACCCATAAAATGCAACACTACGATTGCCAAAGAATTAGTTTTTTACTCTTCCGAGGTCAACTTCGAATGGGCATTCCTTAGTTAAGTATTGAGGATTCATGATCAAGTTGAAAATGTATTTTAAGAAGATAAATTTTCACTTCTACTTGTCATAACCATCATAGGAAACGAACGGATTAGTTGGAATATGTTTCCTTGATTTTCTCTTTTGATCATTATGTTTCGCTTTGATTTCTTTTTTTCTTTCTCTACTAAAATAAAATATTTGCAAATTACTATCCTTTACTTTGTTAAAAGAACTTCTCCATTTCCTCTAACTAATGACAATTTTCAGTTGTATGATACTTTCTTTCTTTCTTTTTTAATCTTTAGTTAACTAATTTGGTTCTAAAACATTGCATTAAAAAACATTTCTCGCTCTTTTTTTTTTTTTTTTTTTAGATGTAACAAAAAAAACTTGTGGTATAATAAGTAAACAAAAGCATGTAAACCACTTCCATTTGATTAATAGAGTCTCACCTATCGATCAAAGCAATATTCAATCTCGATTTTGAGTTACTTAGGATTAAAGCTGTTTGTCGTATTTTCCTAGCTTGTAAAATCAAGTTTTAATTGCGCCCTAAACCAGGCATTGTAAGAACAGACGCACCAACCATGCACCGCGCGATGAATTATATTTTTTGTTTGGATTAAACGCACGCGATCAATATAAAGTAAGGATAATATCAGAAATTTCATATGAATTTTCTGACAATTTTATTTAGCACCCTGAAATTTTAAATATCCCAGTCGGGCATTGATTACCTCTCACTAAAAAAAAAAAGCAACAAACACGATATAAAAATGAAGATCCATAGACTTCTGTGCAAACTTCTTTTTGTCCTACTGAGTACCCATGATGCAGCAATTATACATGCGACAGAAAAGCATTTAATAACCAGATATCTATTGAGCTATGCTATGCAATAACGCAATGTGTATGAAAAATACCGTTGAGAGTGATTAACCGTTTAAGGATTGAAACATTTGTCAAGAAAGTTAAATTTCAAAGAAATATATTATACTACTGCGAAGTCTAATCTCATACGTTATAACAAAGTATCATGCACAAGCTAAAGAAGGAAAAAAGTCTATAGATCAAGAATTAACCATAGTTTCATATGGGTATTTAACAAAATACTCTCACTCATATAATTGTTTCTTTCCCAAGTTAGAAAGACAGAAAAATATAAGGAGGAGCACATAAATAAAATGACTACAAACAAAAAGTCCTTACTCCTCAATCTCAACGCACTAATTTCTCTTCCTTAAATTTGGTTTATTTCCATTTGAGAAGTCATTGTTCAACGTTAGAAAAGAAAAAATCAGTTAATTGTGAGCATCACCTTCTTCTGCCACTGAAAACCTGCAAGACACCGTCTGAACCACCGGCGACGAGTGTGCATTGGTCTTCTCCGATTTGCCTCCAGCATACGCTGCTCACAAACCCACGTTCACAGTCCCACCCGACTGGTGCTTGACCCGATATTTCGAATCTTCGGATCCATATGGGCTCACCCCACCTCTTGTCATACACAACAACTTGATTGTCTTCCGAGCCACAGCTAAGCAACCCACCGCCCCTCCACACCGATAAACCAACGAATCTCCTCGTGTTGACGTGTCCCATGTACGTCCGAATAAGCCGCTGATCTCCAGCGTGCCACGTCCTCAATGACCCATCAATGCCGGATGTCACTACTGTATACCGATCCAGATATCTAATGTAAGTCACGGCCTTTTGATGCCCGTCCAACACCAAAACTGGGTCCACCATCCTCCTCATATCGTAGCCGTACACTCTTCGGTCAGCACATCCTACGGTAATCAAGTCGTCACCAAATGGATTAAATTCCACGCAACAAACGGGGCTCCTCAGATGGCTAGGCTGCACTGCAGCCAAGCATTCCCCACCCTCGCAACGTGGGTCCCACATTTGCATGGTTCCATCATCCGACCCGGATGCCCCCAGAACCGGGTCAGAAGACGAGTAGTCCATGCTCCAAACCCGCCTGCCGCCATGCTCGTCCCGCTCAAAAACTGGCAGCCTTCTCTCGAGGTCATATTCCATTACAACCCCATCATAGTCAGCAGAACCTAAAACCCTCCCGGCCGATCCCGGTTTCCACCGGAGGCTGCTAAGCTTTGCCGGAGTACATATGTAAAAGTCGCATGCATTAACGTGATCCAGTTGCACCACCGCATTTTGATCATGTAAAGAACTCGATCCTTCATCTTCATATGGCAACAGAGACTTGGTGCTATAGATTCGAATTTTTCTCGAGATTCCACCCGTGGCCAAGAGCAGGTCGGAGGGGTCAAATTCAATGACTCCAAGAGTATCAGAAATAGCAGCTCCTCCTCCACAAATGGAGCCAGAAGAAGAAACTATAGTAGAGAGATTGAAATCCCATTCGCATCTGGCTTTTTCATCATCGTCGTCTTCATCCTCGTCCTGTTCTTTTATTTCTTTTTCTTCTTGTCTTGATTCTGGGGTTTGTGCGCTTGGCTGTTCTGATTGGTTTTGGAGGAAAGGGTGGGATGACAAGAAGTTTTTCATTTCCCATTCATATGAAGTGATTTGATTGATATCTTTGAATGGCAGGGGAAAGGTGAAGATATTGTTTGAGCTTTTTGGTGGTTTCTCATCCAATGAAAATCTCCTATGAATTCTTTGCCTAGTTTCCAAACGCTCTAATAAGGCCATAAGCTAGAATATTATTACTATAGTCGCAAATTTCCTTTCCTCCATTGAATTAATTTCGACTTTGTTCGGAAAGTATTCTCTTCTTTTATTGACCTTGAACACTATTTTTATAACAATAACGGACACTGTGAGATATTTCTTTGTTGGCCAATTTTGTGGTTCAGATTTTCAGAACTTGATATATGTGTATTGTGGACTTGTAATACACATTTCTCCACATCATCTCTATACGATGATACCGATCTGATATATATGTGTACCCAGAAGGAAAACAAAGCAGTTAATTAAAATAGTACAAGGATGAATGGATGGTTTTATGTGGACCTTTAATCTCGATGTATTTTTGCACCTCTAATTTGCGCAGGATGTAATTGCGTTTGCGCAAGTTGGTACGTTGTTGACTGGACTGCTCTTTGGATTAATTATGCGCTAAGAGGTCAAGTAAGAATTATTTTGTTTACAGCTAGATAACTGTCTAATCAAATCGCGTCAGTTATTGTGTTAGTTGTACAACAAAAACTGTAGGATTTAATCATTATCATGCCCTTCTCCTTTATTGCTTGTGTACTTGTAATTATTTTTTATTTATTTATGTATGACGTATTTGTTTGTCCATTTATCTACATTGGTTTAATCTATTAAGATATCCAGTATGGGAAGATATATTGTCAATAATATTAAGGGGGCGTTTGGTTCAAATTCCTCAATCACTATCACTATAGGTATCATTGACCCTATTATGGGTATGGGTTTTGATGATTCCCCTCAACATGTTTGGTTTAATAATGGAATGGGTATCATTATAAAAATACTTGTTTGGTTTACTATAATAACTTTCAAGTAAATTTTAAAATTTTTAAATCTTTATTTATGATATACATATTTTTTAGATATCTTATTTTGTATTTTTTAAAGAACATTGCAAAAAAAAATTTTAATTTTAAATATAGTTATGCTCTAATTTGAGTTTTATACAAATGATAACCTTAAAAAAATCATTTTTATTGTATTCACAGAGAGTATTATATATATTTGATTTTCAGTTCAATTTTTATAAAAAAATAAATTTAAAAAAAATTATTAAAAAGAAATTTTATAAAAAATTTATAAAGTACTAATAAAAAATATTCAAAATCAAAAGACAAAAGAGAGAGGGAGAGGGAGGGAGGGAGGGAGAGAGAGAGAGAGAGGGAAATAGTATATTAGGGGGTATGTAACTTAAAAGATGTGTATTTTTTTTAATGGGTGTGTTTTTGCCCTTAATTATAAGGGTTAATGGGCTTGATAGAATAGTATTTTGGAGGGAATCATTAACACTCTAATTAATCACTATCATTCCCATTGAATGATAGTGATAGTTGTTTAACAAACATCAATAATGGGTATCATTACTTATGATACCCATTCCCCTCCTTGATCTCCTAAACCAAACACCCCCTAAATGTCTCAACATTGTCAGCTTTATTTTCTCTTATTTCCCATAGTTGGTATTTCGGGTACTTAATGGGAAGTAGGAACTGTTTAACAAAAAATAAAAATAAAAAAATTGGGAAAGTAGAAACTCAGTAAGGAAAGAAAAGCATAACTTTTTTTTTTAATTTTGTATGTGGAAAGAATTGAAGTGTATTTAATGGTAGACGAAAAAATGCGGGGGCAAGTGTATATTACGGGGCTTGTATTTATTGTCAGTATTTTCATACAAGTGGAGGAGGAAAAACGAAATGGTGGTTGCTTCTGTGCCTCATTTCAATAACTAAATGCTGTGGATACAGGCTGTTCGCAGATACTGTATTACGTGGTCTAAGACAAGCCTTTTGTCCCCTTCAAACATTGTCACATTGTCCCCTTTTCCTCTCTTGGGATCATAGAAATCGAGTCTCATCTCACCTTCTCATTCATGATTTGCTGTATAATCCGGTCATCTAGCTACGTTACCTTATCTCAACGTACGAATCATTGTGAGAGGATTTGAACTCTCATTTTTCATTTTAAGCGTCGACAATCAATTTTCAAAACAAGAATCACTAGATATGAAGTGGACAATTATTCTTATATTTGTGAATTAATAAGTAAAGAAGGCGTGATTAACCATAGTTAATACTGAGACATCACATGAGATAAGTGGATATAATCCTCCAACTAATCAATTCTCATCGTCTCTCTTTTTCTTACCCGTACATTCAGATAATCCTAGGCCAAAGTAAACTAAAGAACTAGTAAGGAGATTGTGGCTATCCTGCTATGACTTGAGAAGTTAAAATGGCGTTCGTTTCAGAATGTTATGCAAGATACGTGGTTTATTGTGCGCCAACGAATGTCTCTATCATACCATAAAGGCGATGTCCGAATACCGTTGTGGCTCCGAAATGAGAAAGTGTTTTAGCAGGGACCACAAGGACTCCGTGGATAAACCATAGTACTAATAAGGAAAGAAATTAAGTAGATAACTCGTTATTAATTTCCTGCTCCTGGCCTGCTTCTGGGGAAGATGAAAAAGTACAAAAAAAGGGTTGTTACGGATTTGGAAAGATTCGCTATTTAACCTTATTTTTCTCTACAGTACTTTTACAAGAATGTGTTATAGTGGCAAAGAATCATGAGAAAAGAAGTAATTTTTTTTAAAACAAAATTTATCATTTTTCTTAGTAATTACGGTTACTTTCCTAGAATGTCTTTTCTCAGCCCGGTGTTAAATGTCTATGGAATCGCATTCTGTTCCAATGGCACACTAGTAACATCGTAGACCTGTGTGAGTTACATGATCATATGCAACGGATAAAGTGGATCAAAAACGATACATTGGCCTGGAACATCATCAATTATTCTATTCAACTATTCTAGATTGCAAACAGTACCATAATCTTCAAATCAGTCCCGTCATATTACTAGTATCGGATGTTACCGAAGGGAAGTCATATTAATTTTTTTTAAAAAAAATAGCATGTTCTACTGACGTGAATGCCTTGGTCCCATCCTTCTCCCGCGTGGGTGGGCGAGAGCTGTCCGTCGCCAAGAGTCCATGCACGCGGTTGACCGTAACATGTAAATTTCATTTGTGTTTTTTTTTTTATTCTACATACTCTTTAGCACTGCCAAATTCTCGTCGGATACAAAACAATTATTGCTAGTAATCTGTACAAAGCGAGATTAGTAATGTACATACTAGTCTCAAAAAATTATGAACTATTGCCTCCGATACATGCTGAAGTTGCAAAACTTATTATTGGTTTTTTTCTTTTTACGACTCAACTGATAAGTTTAAAAAGGTGCTCTCACTTAATCTGTGCTAATGGTGGAAGGGGAAAAGCAACCAAAAAGGCAGACTCAAAATAGTTAACAGTTTACCATTCACGCCAGGGGAAATGATATAGACTGGAACCTTATGCTGAAGGACGACTTGCAAAGGATTTTGGACTCATGTCTCTAATCATCAAGTTTGTTGACCACATTGCAAGTTCGATACAATGACGATAGGTTTAAGAAACTTGGCCTTTCGTGATGGGTTACACCTGGCCTTGGGATTTTACTTAGGGTTTAGATTCTTGAATAGTGATTTTACAGATTAACATATTTTAGATGAATTATTCAAAGGAAAAAGCAAAAACGTATTTTTGATGAATTAGTACTTGGGACAAATCTTCTGAATTACTCCTCCCCAAGTTGGACCAAACCATTGCTTTTTTTGCGCTTCTGCAAAACAATCATTTCCGGCAGAACCTTTGAAGTTAAAGAGAATTCTTGTTTGGGCTTGCGTGTCAAGTCTGCAATTCAGCTCGGAGCAGGCCTTCTCCCATCTTTTATCACTGGGACCATAAACAGGGAAATACTTATATGACTCCGATCGAGTCCACAGATAATGCTGTAAACCTTGTAATCTAAAATCCGTCGTCACTTAGTTATGACCCACATGTAACCCATATTATAATCCACTCATTACCCATCTAATTGACTAGATGACTGATTTTGGACTAAAAAGTCCACGGCCCACCCCTAAACTAAGTCCTTACAAATATTTTCCCCATAAACATATTGGCAGCTGAAAAGGTAGTTAAAAAAATAAAAACGTAATAGAGAAATATGCTTAAGGATTTATATAAAAAAAATTTCCAAAGTGGGGATTTTCACCTGAGGATACCCGTTACCCGTTACGAATCCAGTTGTTCGTTAAGATCTTAACATTTATAAAATCTGAAATTCCTAATTTCCTGCGTTTAAATACAAATCATCCATACGTGAAGGTGCGTCTTCTCAATCCCTTAGCCCACCCCTATTTTCCATCACAAGGGATGTCTGCTTCAGTACCATATTTTTTCCTGTTTCTCAGTGGTCAATAATCTTTAAGACCAGCTATGAACAATCTTAACTCTTTAGCTTTTCTTGCATGATCAGGAGAAGTTTCGTTTTCTGACTCGCTCAACTCAATTACGTCAATGCACTCCACATTAGCCCCTTGAAGTTTTGAAACACCGCGAGCATATACTGGTACTGGTGAAGGACTTGTTAGATCAATGACCTCATTTTCGGAAAGACTTGGAGCTGCTGTGTGGTAAACCACAGCAGTGATTCTCCCAGCTTCACTTTCCAAATCACCCTTGAGCTGCAATTCTTGGTTTGTAAGATCAGCTTGGGTTCGAGCACCACTCCTCTCCATTATGGGCCCTCCTGATAAGCTGGCAGCTTCAGTAGTGTTGCTCTTATTTTCTATGTCAAGTAGCAGCTTTTGAAGCTTAACATTAATTTCGTCCATTGATGGCCCCAATTTCTCAGGTCTTGGGCATTGATTTCTTTTCTTTCCTCGAGCTCTTCTCTCTTGGAACTCCAGAATCTTTTCAGGACAGGCACTGGTGGACGGAACAAGTATATAAAATCATTGGAATCCAGTCATCATGAACTAAGAATAAGAAAATTGGTAGGGAACGTAAGAGGAGGAGAGGAGAGTCATTGTAGTGGGGAAGGGAAACCCACACATAAGCACTTTCTTTTCCCAATCACATTAAAGAAACTGATCAGCAAAGATAAACCAGAAATGGGAAGGGATTTCCAATTAATATATATTTACTGGATAATCAGGCTATGTAGCAACTATGGAAGAAATTTCTGAATAGTCCATCAAATGTGGGTGAAAGTTAAAAGAGCTGGCATATAGGGTCGATTGGGTTTATTGGTTATGATGGTTCTGCTATTCAATCCATTATTAAGAAATGGAGCAAGAGAAATTTGGAAAGGGGTAACATTTGGTAGTTTTTGGTCAATATGGGTAAACTGAAATTCTGCTGCAGTCAATATCTGCAGAAGATTTTAATGATTTTCGTCCTATGTTTGTGCGTGTAGTCCCTTATATCCCAGAGTTCACCTGGGGAAAGCTAAAAAGATAACACCCAAAAACAACTTAACAATTGAACCCACTTAAGTGCTCCTAAAAACCGGAACAATGGCAGACTATTGTAGTAATTAATGTAATACACACTTATGAACTGTTTTACGCATATGCATGTACCTTTCTACAAGATCAGCTGGTACTACAGATGCTTTTAATCCATCCATATTTTCCCATGAAACCTCAAAGCAATCTCTTCCTTGAAGCTTTCTTTGCTTGAGAATACTTGATATAGGACACTTTACTGGCATCTGGATATTACAGAGTGAAAGAATCCGTGTTGAGGACCATAAAAAGTCAAGGGTTGAAAATACAAAACATGCCAAAACTCATCCACAGTTGCTATGCTGAAGCAAATTTTAAAATTAATTGCAATTGAGAAATTCTACCAACAATACAGGGCCTGGCATTTTCTAACACTTCAAAGATGTGAAGTATGTTAATTCCACAAAACGAAAAGGGTATAATGTACTGTAGAACCTTTTGTTTGCAAATTGGTACTTACCTAATGCGTACCCACATAATAATATCTGTGCATATAATCATGTCAAGCTTAGAGATGTAGCAGTCAATATCAATATAGAAGATGAAACACTTGTAAATTTTATAAGTAACCATTGGCTTATTCACTTAAGTATGCTACACGAGAAACACTTTCACTATATCTTGTTTATGCAATAACCACCAATAGTTTTCTGAAATCATAAATGTTAATTTAACTACTGTCAAACAGTCAGATAAGGTTGAGTTAAGAATACCATACAATTGACAAAGTTACATTATATATGTGTGTGTGTCTATATGTGTGTGTGTGTGTGTGTGTGTGTGTGTGCTTGTATACATACATATATATACACACATACATATATACATGTATATATGTGTATGTATATATGTGTATATATATATATATGTATACACACATACATATATGTGTATGTATACATAAATATGTATGTATGTATGTATACATACATACATACATACATATATATATATATATATTGTCACAGCCTAAAGAAAAAGTTCCAAATCTTCAACTAGTGACGCAAACCGACATTAATCCAACTTTTCTCATCAACTAAAATGAAGTGCTTTCAAAAATATATATACAAGTAACACATGATGTAAAGAAGCACAAAAGTTTGTAAAAAAATTAATAAACAAAAATTAAAAAGAAAAAAAGAAAAAAAAAAGAATACCTCATCCATCGAAACTTTGGCTCCGAGTTTTGATGAAGTAGAACGTAGATTAGCATATCGCCTAAGGTCTCTTTCAGCAATCTTACGAAGAATATACTCGTCTAAGAAACAAGACAAATCTTTCAGAGGTGGAAAAGAAAGCATAAGCTCATGGCAAATATTAGTAAAACAGAAAAAAGAAAGAAAGGAATATAAAATTCTTGGGGTTTAAACAAGAAATAAGGTTTTGCAGGTAATATTAAACCTGCATTCAGATATTATTCAAGCATTAAAATTTAAACAGCTTGATTCCAACATATGAACTTGTCAAAAGGTATAACACATACAAGTTGCCATTTGCTACTTAGATTCATATACTATGATAAAAGACTACTGCATAATTGCTCGGTTCCATAAAAGCGAGACAGACACACGTATAAATTTAGATTTGACTAAAAGAGGACCTGTCTTCTCGGGAGGCCAATCAAAAAACTGGGCGCATATCTGCTGAAGTTGGCTACGATTAAACGGATAAACAGCCAAAACCCTGAAAGAAAGAGACAGAAAACAACATTAAATGTGGAAGACTTAATATCATGCCAGGCCACCAGTCCAAGGGTCAAAAAATCAAAAGACAGACAAAACCAAGCTTCTTGCTAGGTATATAGGAACTAAGCAAAAGCAATAAGCAGTCCGAGCCATAGAACAGCACCTATGCACAGCATCAGAGTCAGGTGGGTGGCACTTTGGCTTCAAATATGCATTGATCACTTGCAAGAACTCATCATCCCTTTGTAAACCGAGTTCAGTCCCTATAGACAAAAGGCTTATTAATCAAAACCAATTTACTATAACTTCAATTACCAGAAAACCATGATATCATCCCCTAACTGATATTTTTGCGAATGATAAGTTTCTGTGGCATTTACCAAAGGAAGATATAAAATTTGCAAGATCTCATTGCTCAAAGAATTCCACTGAAATTCATTTCAAAAGGTAAGGAGATGCAACTAAAATTTGTAGTCAGGAATCCATTGATTATGTCATTATTAATTTTGTTTATTCATCTTACAAAAAAGCAATATTATCCAGTGAATTGCACATTCTTAAATCAAATTACCCAAAAAAAAAAAAAAAAAGATAGAAATCCATGCAAAAATGTCAGATATATACAGATACGTAATACAATTCTTGTGAACAATCACAGTTTCAAATATGTCATTATATATTACATAATCACTTAGCCCATATAATCAAATCATTGCACCAACTGAGGAGCTCCTACAGTAGCTAATATATTGCAGACAACCTACGCAGGTTGCCCATGAACATGGATAACTAGCAGCTTTTTTGACTCACCATTAGCATCCCCTTCATGATTTGCACTCAAACTGTGGCCCTGTTTTTTTGAACCTTTTTTCTTCTTTGCAAACAACAGACCTTCTGATGCAATTCGTTGAAGAACAGCACTGTCACCAACAGATTTAACAATCTGACAAGCTGACTCCTGTAGTTCAGGCATAAGAAGTATTTATTAACCACACTGCTTATAGCATCTTTAATTGAGGAAAGATAACTGTTCCAATACTATTGGCAACAAAATTTTCAAAGCTTACCTGACCAAGGCCGTATACCCCTTGAGAGTAATCACCACCAAGAAGCAATGCCAAAGTAATCTGAAGATCATTAATCATCACTCTTGTCACCAGGCGATTAATACAACACAAATTCAAATTAAATTATTTCCCAATCCAAAAAATATTAGGCAAACAATTGTCATATTAGAAGATATTAATGAGTTTTATCTACACAGAAAACTCAGGAAAAATCACAATTTCTTCACAAGACAGTTTTGTCTAATAAGGAACCATCCTCTAAGGATATCCTGAGAGTCAATTAATTTAAACTGAAAATATAGTTTATGCTGATTTAAATAGTTTTCCTCCCTACTGAAAGAAATTACAAAGTTTCACTTTCTCGATAAACTCTGCAATGCTTTCAAACAGCAACTTGTAAAACTGTTCTATCATACAAGTAAAGATTTTGATCTTGCAAGAATACTAACTGCAGCCCTAAATCCTAAAAATTCGATTATTTCCATCATCACGATCATAACCTTCCTTTCTATTGAAAGAGCTCAAAATATTAGGATTATGTACAAAAAGTAACATATTCAAAGAGTTACTCAGCAAATAAAGTCACAAGGAGAGACAAAATACCAAGGAATTCCTCCCGAAGCCAAGTTTCCTCTCAATATCAGCCATTTCATAACAAACAACATAACCGCCCTCACCTAAATACAGGAAAATACTCCAGTCTTAGTTTAGTCAATTTTTAAGGAGATGATTAAGGCTTATCTCAAAAATAGAACCAAGGTACTTACTAAGACAAATATCTCTGTACACAGTCCTAGCACCAAACAAGAAAGCATCAGAATCTGAAGTGAAACATGCGTCCTGGAAATCATAAAAAGAGAAAGGTAGAAATTGAATTACACACACTTACAACAATCATATATACTTCTACCAGTTAAAAATATTAATACAGGTAACAGTGAGGACTATGGTAGGAAAAACAGAGTCAAGGAGATGGTGTTTAAAGATCCACATTGACTGGATCCCAAGCACCCAAGAAATGTGAGTTTTGGAGTGTGTGATTTCTTTTTCTTCTGCTGTTTTGTTTGGTTGTTTTTGGTTTTTCTTTTTTTTTTTTTTTGGGGGGGGGGGGGGGTGTTTGGAAGAACAAGAAAATTAGAAAAAGAAATAAAGATGTCACTTACACATAATGATTCTGAATTTAGTAATGCACATTGAGCTTCAGCCTCCTCAACCCTGGACATTAGTGAGATTAGAAAAGCACATTAGTTACTATTAAGTTCTGCTTACAACTTTTTAAACGTACATTGGACCAATAGATATATCTTAGCATATTACTAGTAAATATTCACTTAATTTTCTATTTCAAGATGCTAAAATTACTAATGCTCAAAGGAGATTTCAATGTTAAACGTATTAGTGTTTCACAAGTCATTACTAGATAGTGGATCTGACAGCAGTTTGTACTCTAGAAATCAAGCATAAGTATAAATCCCTTGAAGAAAACCATAATGGATCTCGTTGTCCTAACCAATTGTATTCTTAATTCTTTCCAGGAGATTACTAACATGGAAAATAAATGATATTTAACCTTGAGGACAAAGATTACCCATCTAAGCAAGGAATTCCAAGTGCCTTGCCAAGACTTTTAGCCTCTTTTATCATGCATGAAAACTCAGAACCCATGTTCCTTCTTAGTGACGATGCAGTTTTAGGATTTCTTTCCTCTCTATTTACCTGCATTAGCAAAATCCAAAATTTAATACGAATAGGACACTTGCACACAAACAAAATGGATGCAGATAAGAGGCGTTGAAATTAACTAAGAAGATCCTACCTCACTTCCTACATTTAATCTCCGTCTATATGTAGATAATTTGATCGAAGGGATTGAACCATCTGCCAGACAAAATTGAGCACAAGAGTTCATTAAATACCTTTTGAAGACTCATCTTTAAAGCTCTTATCAAAAAGGTTCTTTTTTCCCCCTTTGAATCCATAAATCACAATATTTTGGTTAATGCAATTAAGTTCTTAAAATAAAGCGATATTATAAAGACGCAAGTCAGCCATGATAGCGATTTGGCAGAGTACTTGAATGTAATCTTTATCAAAATTATGTGATTAACCAAGAACAAAACGAAGAAAGAAATAATAATATAATACCGGTAACAAAAATGAGACTACAATTCAAAGCAATGAGGGCTCTGAGGCGGTGGAAGAGACACTGGAGGTAGAGTTTGCTGGTCATGGCACAATGGGTTTTATTCACTTTCTGAAGTTGGACCATCCAGCACGACAGATCTATGCACACCCTCTTGTTCCTAAATTAACAAGTAATAGTTCAATTCAAGAACAACCCCAAAAAATAAATAAATCAAGAAATTACCTGTAGGTTCTTTATAGAATGAACGGCAGGTTATGCTTTAAAGTTTATGGTAGTTACTAAGAGGACTTACCGGAGATGGTGAAGAGGAAGAGTTTTCTTGCAAGATTCTAAGATTTCCCAAAGATTTTTCACCCCCATATCTCTCAATTCCCTAATCACTTCTCAGAGTCTGCTTCCAACTCATCCCAAGGAGGAGGAATCCGCATGCCCGCCAGAGCACTAGTAGTTCACACTCACTGGAGTATAGCCGCTTTTTCTAGAATTGAACCTTTTCAGGTTTAAATTCAAGTGAAGTAGCCGTTGCTTTTTCCGAGTAGTATCACGGGATCTTACAAATAAATAATAGTATAACCACTACCTACAAACAAACCTTCCTTCCCTCGCCTCCTCTCTCTTTCTTTCGTTTCTTGCCCTTCTTCTTTTTGATGGGATTTTTTTTTTTTAATAATAATTCCCCCGGTTATGGGTTCTCTCTACTTCTTTCTCTTTCTTTCGTTTCTTGCCATTCTTCTCCTTTTTTTTTTTTTTTTTTTTTTTTGCCTTTTCGAAGAGGGTTCTGTCTACTCCTCTCTCTTACTTTCGTTTCTTGCCCTTCTTCTCCTTTTTTGTGCGATTTTTTTTTTGTTTTTGTTTAAATTCCCCCTGTTATGGTGGGCTCTCTCTAGTAATGTGGAGGGGAGTTGAAGCTCTTTGAATGAGAGGAAGCGAGTGCATGGCTTTGTCGAGCATTAAGAAACCCAAATAGCTCGCTCGCCGGTGATAAATAAATAAAAAAGAAAAAAGAAAAAGAAAAGATAAACTCAAAAGCACAATTAAAAAAGAAGCGTGTTTTTATCGCCATCTAAACGCTGAACGCCTGTCGAGAAGTTGATTTGTTCCATGTAAAATTATTGTGTGTGAAAAATATTTTGCAACGGAAACAATTATACATTCTAGTCTAGAAGATCTAAAATTCGTGTAAATAGAATTAGACCTGGATGAATTACAACAGCGTCGCCATACCATGAAATCGTAGATCATCGCGTCAAAAGGAATAATTGCTCAAGCACTGAAGAGTGAAGATAAAGCTTCAGTACTCTTCGTTTCAAATTAGAAATTACGAAGTGCATCCAATTGCGAGAAATACAGCAAAAATCTACAAAAGTAAACTCTCTCCCCAGCTAAAATTCTAAAAACAGATAAGAATCCCCAGAGTAATTCTTATTCAATTAAATATACTGGATGGTACGTCCACTCTTTTAGAAAGAGAAACACCAAAATTCAGAGTCAATTACAGAAGCCGAGCTCAATCTTGGCACCACTGCCCGCATCAGAGCATGGTATTACAGTTGCATCACCAAAAAAACTTTTACAAGTTCATCATATTAATGATTTCGAAAAATATATATCATATTAATATTCCTTTTTTCCGAAATTCTTGCACCAAAGCTGAGACGGAATTGGGCGAACTGGCATATGTGGCCGTTGCTGCAAGGAGAACAAAAGGTCATCAGTATATTAAAGCAAAACAGAGCATGCATGTAAGAGATGGACACAACTACATCATGGGGAGAAGTCAACCAACACTATGAAGAGAGAATTGTGCCCGCATTGCTTATAATGTCACGTTTAGCATCTTCTACCTCAGTGGCGCAAGAAAAAATATGAAAGAAGAAACAAAAAGTAAAAAATAGAACCATAAACACAGTATTAACATATTTTTAGCACAAGGAAGTGATCAATATCAAATCAATCGTCGACCTAGAAAGTTTACTGTAGGTTAAGCGAAGCCAAGATTATAAAGAGTCCAACATGCCCCTTTGGCAGTTTGAAGTGATCTTCAACCTGAAAAGAGAACCTAAAACTGGACAAATTGCCATATTAATGCTGCTTTACTTGCCAACGCAAATTTTACTCCTCTAAATACAACTTATGAGATTTCTCAGCCACATTTGGCATATTATGTACATAAATGGGATAGGAACTCTACACTCCTTTATTCTAGAACAACTACCATCAGAGCGAGAGATTTTGAGCACTAAAAGGTACCCTTAAATGTTGTTCATGATCATTGTCAAATCAAGATTTCATCATGCAACCTGGCATATATTTCCCCAAAAAAATGAGATGAAATAAAGCAAACAAGGGGCCCGATCACAGTAATCCCCACGCCCAAAAAAATATATATATATTTACCCCACTTCAACCCCAGGAAAACAGAAAAGAATTTAACTAGTCCTAAAGAAAGCCACTTCAAAAGCAATCCAAATTAAAGAAAGTATTGACAAAAATCTTTGATGATGCAATACAACAGGGACTTTATGTCACGTCCTTAAAGAAGGCTGAAGAAATTTCAGTATAGCAAAGTCCAAGTCATCGAAATTCATTGACTGAGTTAACATCAAAACCATAGAAGACGAGTGACCCAGTATAAGAAGATGCGCGCTCAATTACACAAATCACCAGCTAAATGATTTCCCAACATTACACCTCTTATGAGATCAATAAACCCTAAAGCTTCTTTCAATCCAATAATTGAATTCTACATGCAAAGTCCTAGCAGCGGACAAAAAGTAATACTTTAGAGTTACCTCATCCACCCATATAATCTTGTATTGCATCACCTATTAATTGCAAACTCATTGGATGGTGTTCCTATGAGGCAGCTTCTGACACTGACAATGTAATGTAAAAATCCCCTTAGATTATCGTTAATTTACCACGATAACCAATTCACTACTAGCAGATTACTTATGAAACCCAAGATTGCACCGAGCCAGCGAGAACATAGTCAAATGCTCCAGCTTGGTTGGTCAAAAGATATGCTTCCCACTCATCCTCCATATACCATTTGATCCAGAAATAGAGAAAAAAAAAAAAGAGAGAGAGAGAGAGAGAGAGGCATATAACCAATTGATGTCGAGCTGTAAAAATTTTCGGTTCTTATATTTTTATCACACCCTCTTTATCCCTCTCACGCACTACGTAGTTCAACTTTCCATCCTATTACACAAACTGCAAAATAAACCAGAATTGAGAAAAGAAATTGAACCCTAATTCTAACCAAACAATCATCACATTCACCAAATTAGGTCAATCAATTTTAATCTCACATATCCCACATTAAATCCATCCAATTATAACACGTTCATCAACCGAAGTCACAATAATACCAAAAGACAATACACGCGAGATCGTACTTTTATTTTATGTATGTATACATGATTTTTTTATTTTTATTTTTTGGGAAGGGGGTTGTGAATGGATATGGGACTAATATGGTAAAGGAAGATACCTCGAGCTCGACGGAAATCATGGCGATGGGGATACAAAGGATGAAGACGCCGGCCATGGCGATGGCGGTGTTGCGCTTCCAGTGCTTGGGCCTACAGTAAGGCCCACCAGGCATGCTCCAGACTTTGCTCCTAAAATCACCTCCCCCTCCTCCGTGCCCGTGGACACCATCGCCGTGGTGGTGATCTCCTCCTCCGGCCATTTTCGCTCTTATTCTCCTAGTCCTGTCCGTTTGATGAAAAACCGAAAATGAAATGGAAGTGACGGGGACTGCCTTGAGTGATTAGCCCAAGTCCAGAACACTGTTGCAATAAAATCCCACTTCTAGCCCTATGATATTTGATCCTAAATAAATCGGGTTGACCCGTCCCTTGAGCTGGGCTTGGAGTTCGATCTAAAATTGAAATGAGCTGATTTTACAATGTTCTTAATTAATACAATGTTGGTTAAAATTAGATGACTAGTTAAAGTAGGAAAGTTACGTGGTAAATCTGACCCAATTTGGGTTGGCCAAAAGTGAAATTTAATGGTTTATATGCACAAAGTCAAGTAACTTTGGGGCGAATAAACCCCCCTTTGTCTAGCAGACAATTTGTACATAATGTTGAGATAGAAACTTTTTATTTTCTTTCTTTTGGGGGAACAAAATTTATATTGAGAGAACTATGATGTAAAAGTTATTTGTTTAAATCTAAATCTAAATCATCCAACAAACATATGTACGATCTAAAACATCAAAATACTCCTAAACAAAGAAATAACCTACTCTTGTCCCAATATGTTTTATTTATCTCTCAAGGGTAGCTGAATGGATACCAAAGAAGATTTACCTTCCTACATAAACTTGAGGAGCATGTGTGTGGAACCACGTCGCGACTGAGGCGATAAACAAACAAGTAGTATGGTTTAGGGTTCGGTCAAAAGCTTGAATTGAATTTGAGTATGTATATATTATGTTCTAAACTCATCAAGTTATTTGAGAATGTATATTTATTTTTTATTTTTACTTATATTTATAAAATTACTTATATATTTATGCTCTTTAGACAAATTAAATCTTTACATTTCATAACTTTGCACGCTAAAGGGTATTTTCATTATGTTATCAATTTAAATTAGAAAATTTAAAATTTTGTAAAAGTTTTACTATTCAACTTAAAATCAAATTTGAGTTCAAATATGAATCAGATTAACTCAAATTTTAAAATTGC
Organism: Mitragyna speciosa; assembly: GCA_024721245.1. Taxonomy (NCBI): domain Eukaryota; kingdom Viridiplantae; phylum Streptophyta; class Magnoliopsida; order Gentianales; family Rubiaceae; genus Mitragyna; species Mitragyna speciosa. Next base: position 1,843,873 of record CM045552.1, read on the forward strand.
GAGTTCAACGAATTTGAAGATACCTGTTTAGGGCTCGAGTAAAGTTCAAACATATCGAGCATAGTGATATTTGAGTTCGATTTGGCTCGTTTACTTATGACTTGGGCTTATCAATTTTTTAAACGTTCTCAAGATTGATGCTTTTAATCATCTCTTAACAAGTAGTAACGTGGTGAAAGGAAAGAGAGGAATATATATCTCATAATTATGTGGTGGTAATATTGGTTGTTGACTTGTGAGGGTATTTTCGTATATAAGAATAAAATTGTTCCAACTAGGAAATTTTGAATATGTGGTGGTAACAATGATTGTTGACTTGCAATGTATTTGGAAATAAAATTTCAGGTGGACCAAGTACACGGGTGGAGCTCGTGGACTTGATCCACCTAAGAATAGCTCGTATTTAAACATTTAAAAACAAAGTTGATATAGCAAGAAAAATTGAACTCCAATAATATATTGTCACTGAAAAACTAACATCTATGGTCAAAAGTATAAGAGGCAAAGTCCATATATTTCTATATTTTATTTTTTGCCTAACAAATTTTTATGGTTCAAATTAGAAGAGGCAATAAGTTCGTAAATCAAACGAATCCCTGCATTTTATTATGCGCTTCAAATTCTCCATCTCCAAAATCTCCCCTATCTCCTTTGTCCCCTAGTTTATATAGTATTAATTTATGGTGTTGTTTAAAATTCACAGACTTTGAATGTTAATTTTATAAATGCAACTGCGGCAATTGTATAAATCGAGAACAGAGGGGACATGGAAAATTTTGGAAACTGAGGATTTAAAGCGTTTATTACAGGCCTTTAGAAGCAAATGACAAATTTCACTCTGTTAAGCAAATCTTAAATGCATACCTTTTTGCTTATGAAATTACAACTAATAATGATGAAATCAATAAAAAATAAAGTAGGCAACTAATCGATATTACAAACTGAGCTACAATAGTGGGATGAATGCATTATTTGAAAACCGGGAACAAGGACCCTATTGTGATTGATGGAGATTCAAAAAGACTATTTGGATGATCCATTTGATTCTGACAGAATTACAAATTTTTTAGCAAATCAACAATTACTGTTGCGGACGGAAAATTTGGAGATATGTTGTCTCCGGATGAATATTTTTTAAGTATTTTTTAAAAAATATTACTGTAGTTATTTTAAAAATTCTTCTTGATAGATATGTATATGAGATAAAAAAGTAATTAAAAAACGTGTATAAAATTTTTAAAAAACATGTTACTAAAAAATAGTAACAAACAAACAAAGATATATATATATTTTTTTTGTTTTTGGGGAAATGGAGAAACGAATGTTTAGTTTCTCTTTGCCAGATATCATAGTAGTCTTCTAGCTATTATCTACCTTTTTTTTTTTTTTTTGAAAATCTGAAATGACAATATTGCCCATCAATTTTTCGGGCCAGAAGCAGTCCACGTTGAAAAAAGTTGGCCAGTGCCTGGGCTCCTTTATGTAAAGTAATAATTATTTTCACAAAATTTGTTGGCCAAAGAAAAAGAAAAACAACCATAGATAATATTGTACGAATTAATATGTTCTCGTTGAATTTTACAAAAATAGAATATCGCTAAAAGCATATGAAATTACTTCCTATGACACCGTTAAATAAAACAAATGAGAAAATGTTAGTTCTTTTATTATTTATATTCCAGTTACATCAAGAGTTTAGATGGTGATGCTCATTTCCAACCAAAAAAAAAAAAAAAAAAAAAGAGGAAAAGCTAAAGCAAGTTCAATCCTCCTTTGTTGTGATGACATACCTTTAATTCAACAGTCATTCAGTGCGTCCAAAAAACCAAAAAAAAAAAAAAAAAAAGTCATTCACCTGTCCAGGGTAAAACAGTAATCTCACGTATATGCATGTAATCCGCAATATATATTATCAAATAGCCGTAGCGGTAATACTTATTGTACTTCTTGATTTGTCCTGATTGGAACGGAACCTACCGCGATTTGGCCACCACTCTTATCAGATTCAGCTCTGGTCATAATAGAAACCGATTGGCGTTAAGAAATTAATATTGATATTAAAACAAATGAATTGAGAAAATATAAGCCAATATAGACACACACACACACAAAATCAGCACAAGGAACTTCGGAGTTTCCAGTTTCTACTAGTTCTCTTGAGAAGATATTTTTCTCTCTTGCTCTAAAATCTAGCATACAGCAGACCATGGCCCTGCAACTCTGGGAGACCATCAAAGAATCCATCGTAGCATATACGGGGCTGTCTCCAGCAACCTTCTTTACCGTTCTTGCTCTGGGTCTAGCCCTCTACTATATGATGTCAGGTTTATTTGGATCGTCTGATCAGGGTCACCACGCCAGCCCAAGGGAGTTTGAGGAGCAGATGGAGCCTTTGCCCCCTCCGGTTCAGCTGGGAGAAGTCACCGAGGAGGAGTTGAAGCAGTACGACGGGGCTGACCCCAAGAATCCCCTGCTCATGGCAATTAAGGGTCAGATCTATGATGTGTCTCAGAGCAGGTATATCTGTTCAACCTTTATCTCTGTATGGTTTCGAGGTAGATGATGGCTTGTGGAAAATTTTATAATTTATTTTTCCCTAATTTTATGCATGTCATTTTGGGGGGGGAGGGGGGGTTTGACCTTATTTATTTATTTATTTTTTGGATAATTTGTTCTTGTAGCTTCTGGATATGGTGAAAAGTTGAAGCTTTGCTATCAATTTTTGTAAATCTTGCCTGATTTTTGGTTCATTGGGTGTATGTGCTTTCTAGGATTGGCTTTTGCCTTCTATATATTCTTCTTGGTTTAATTTTATTGGTGTGCTTCTTGCTGATATTTGAGACTTTAGTCGTTGGTCATAAACCAACTAAAGCTTTCTAATAGGTGGAGGTTGTCTGTTAGTGGGATATGAAAATAATGTACTTCCTTTGAAAGATTTTCATCGCTTTTCAAGTTGTGCATTCGACTGGATGTATAAAGGACCGATAATGTAGGAAACGAAGTGTACTGCATTATCTTGAATTTTGTCAAATTTTCTCATAATTTTTTCGTAGTTATCTGTCTTCTTAACAGCCAAATGGAGCATGGTTGTGTTTGTCTGTGATTTCCCATGCACCCCATGTGTTGCCTGCATTACTTGTTTCCGCTGCTATAACTCAATTAAGATGCATCAGGGCCATCATCTTGAGTAATTCTGTTGATGACACAAAGAATTGAAGGAAGATATCTACTGCTACTATACTGATGTTGTGTGGGATTGCGTTCAAATGTTTAATTTTTGCTTTTGGTTATTTGAAAAGCATCACCTTGGTAATTAGAGATCCATTGAATTGATTTGGTAGCAATGAAACTTTATATCTGTTGGCGCCCCATTTCTTTCTCCTGCACCTGCCTTCTCCCTTTCCCTGTTTGTCTTCTGTGTTCCAATGAAAAAATTACTGCGTGAATGTGTTATTTTAAAAACTTTTCATATGTGAACCTTAATTGTTAATACTTTAGATAAATACCATGAAACTTTAACTATATAATCCATATACTCTACAATTAGTGTTATTTTCTGCTGGAGACCTGTATCATGTTTTCCAACTGCATAACTATGTATGAGTACTGACATTATTGTTCTTATAACTTCTGTTTTGGTGGCAGGATCTTTTATGGACCAGGAGGACCTTATCATCTTTTTGCCGGAAAGGATGCTAGTAGAGCTCTTGCAAAGATGTCCTTTGAAGAAAAGGATCTTACTGGGGATATTTCTGGTCTTGGTGTATTTGAGCTCGAGGCCTTGCAAGATTGGGAGTACAAGTTCATGAGCAAATATGTTAAGGTAGGTACCATTAAGAAGACAGTGCCTGTTAGTGATGGTTCAGCCAGCGGGGAAGCTGCAGAAAGTACCCGTGAGGCTACTGCTGATGATACCAAGCCTGCAGAAGCTTCTGATCGTGATGTTGTGAAGGCTGCCAAAGATGCTTCATCAGAAAGTGCTGCTGGAGAAAATGTTCAAAGCAAAACTAACGGTGATACTGACAAGAAAGAGTAAATGTTGTGGATTATCATCAAGTGATCAAATGGGAACTAGGTATTACAGTTTTCTTGAGATGCTAAAAGAGGAATATATTTGGTAATTGGCGTTATATAAAACATTTCTGTCTAGGATGCTCGTTATATAGTGAAATCTAGGTGATGTATTAAAATAATAAATCAGGCAAAATACACCCGATTTCTGAATTGTCCATTTGCATGTATAAACATTTGCCAGTGTAGTTGATTTGGAGCATTAAAATTCATGTGGATTTATGGTGGTGATCAGCGAATGAGGAGAGTTCCAGTTTTTCTTGTAATACTAAGCTATAATGGTTGAGTTTGGGCAAATGACAGTTTAAAAAAAAAAAAAAAAGAGTGGCGGAAGCGGCTTATGACTTTGTTAATTGGGATTTTTCTGGCCGTTTGTCGTTTGCTTCGTTGTTCGGACTCCTTTACGACCTTAACGTGTGGCCCAACGTTGGAGAGACTAATTCATCCGGCCTCTGGCCCGGGGGAGGGGACTCCTAAAGTAGAAAAATCTGATGGTCTTAGTCCATGAGAATCCTATAGCTGAACTAATGAGTTTCAGATGGTTGAAGAGGCAACCACCACCCCGGGATTAGAACTCTGTTCAGCACCAACCAGGCTAGGACCAGGTGTTTAATGGTGACATTTAAATTTCACAACCCAGTTAAAGTCTGCCACCCGGAATGAAAGTTTGATGCCCAGATTCTGAAGTTATAACTAGTTAATCAGTCTACCAGACGAAATTAAACATAGAGAAACACAATGCTTTCTATTTGAGGAAGCAGGCTGTCAGAATGATGCACAACCCCTCTTAACGGTTTTACATTCCTTCACAACTATGTACAAAATGTACAACTTTATGCACAAAATATACAGTTACCATAATTTTAAGTAATGGGTACACGATTTGGAGCGATCAAAACTGTCAATTGTCTTGAAACATCTCTATAGTCTGTGATTGTTGAAGCACTGGGTAAGTATTCAAGACCATCAAGTAAACTCTGCAAGTACTATTAATAATTGACATATTCGTGCAACAGAGAGCACACTCCCAATGGACCACATCACAACTAGGCATAAGCTGCGGCTTTTATTAAGCTGGCCGCTCAGAGACCGCCCATGCATACCTCTAGTGTGGTAGGCAAGGCAATTGACGTTCATCTAATAGGCACTAGGCAGGACCGACTTACCCATCAGAACACATTTAGGCCTTTATTATGGTCGATTTTTAATTATTGCTTCGTGCAATCTGAACTACTAAGCCCGCAAAGTATTGGTCTGTCCGTACTATAGATTGATGGGGTGGCGTACTCTTTATATTTTTTGTGGGAACCATAAAAGGTGAAATAAAAACTTTTGACCCTATAGCTGTCCCGTCTGCAACTTTTTCTTCCCCTGTTAAATTCAAAACCTGTGCATAATAAATTATACAACGTCCTCTTGAGAGTTGAGACTTGTGTACGGAACATGTAAAATTTTACACTTCGAGGTTTAAGTTTAAGTATTACAATCTATGCATTCTTAATTGTCATTGAAATACTTGGAAGAAAGAAAAAAAGGGACTCCAAATTAATAAATAAAAAAATTAACAATCAAGGTTTTGTTTGTCTGTTATTGTTTTTTAGAAATAAGTTTTTTAAAACTTCATACACGTTTTTCAATTACTTTTTTATCTTACGTACACATTTACTAAAAAATTTTTAAAAAATAATTATAATAATATTTTTTAAAAAACAACTCAAAAAATACTCATCCAAACGCACATGTTTCCTGGACACAAAACAAATTAACAATCAATGTTTCGCCCTAGACTTGCTTTGCCGTCAAGAAACTTTTGTCTCCGAAAATCAATCTCCAAATCATTAAAACTGTGGCTAGATTGACAAACTTTTTCCTTAATAATTGATACCATAGTATTTATTACTAAAAAATATTAAAGCAACTGATCATAGATCTTTAACTGGTGATTGAACTTTAATCCAAGTCATATTTAGAAGTTAGCTAAAAAACCAAATATAAGCTAAAATTAAACTAATTAGTGGCATGCAAAAGACCACTGCTATTGCCATGCGTGTCCTGCAATTTGCGAATAGAGAGGTAGATCAACGGGAAAATGGAGGTTTCATGTCAGCATCAAATGTCAGAATGATTGATTCCGACTTGCATCTACCTCCGCTTTTAACGTGTCCTCATCCGTTATTAATAAACTTTCAACAAACTTACAATAATACACATGAAAAACCTTAATGCGGCTGTCTCCTTTTCTCGTCGACTCTCCCTCAAAAGGCTTCCAGTGAGAATTTATCCTGCTTTATCTTCACCATCGATTCAGTGGCCATGGAACTTCGAAACTCTTCAATTCAAGCTGTGATCCTTATCATCGTGCTAGCAACAACCCATCCAACAGATTGTAAGCCCCCAGAAACTGCTGAAGCCAATGATCAAAATATTTCATCCATTTCTGGGTTGGAAAATTTGATCAGCAGCAGCAACAAGGTCGGTCCAATTCACGGTGTTACGCACCAGATTGTTCCCGGTGGGCCAAATCCACTTCATAACAGATGAGATTTTTACCAAACTCAAATTGTTTGTACTCTTCCGAAGGAAATAGCATCTTCCATTAAGATATAGCAGTAAATATGGAATAATCGTGGAGCTTGCTTGTAGTCTTATGTTTTATATTATGAGATACGTGCAGAAAGGCAATTTCAATTATCAGAGATGATGTTGTGATACCTGTTTTGCCTAGCGTAATCAAATTCTCTCGATCACTTGCCTGAGAGTTTAAATATTTACCGCTTTTGGGCTATAGAACTGTTGTTATTCAAACTATAGCAATAGTTGATCAGTTTCTCAGAATTATCCAATTACGCAACAAAGAAATCTGTTAATGCACCTCTTTCGTGTCTAGAAGTTTTCATGTCGAAAGTGATTATGTGATAGATATCTCCAAATATTAGGAAAGAATAGCTTGTAGGAGAGCAACTTGTTCAAATTATCATTAATGCAGGACAGCTCAATTAGCTAGTTATCTTATCATTTCTGGAAGGTGCACATGTTTGATAAACGATGCACGCAATATCACGGAGGCTGATAGGATTTAAAATGAAAAAAAGCATGGTTGAAGCCTTCATTGAGAACTTAAAGACAAAATAGAAATTTCTTGCACCTAAAAATTTTAACCATTTAACTACCTTAATTGACTATACATTTTCTTGAACGAAGACTCATCAGGTCAAGTAATAATGTCGATGATAGGCTTGATTCCATTGCTATTCATCAAGCAAGTCTGACAATGTGATCCCTTCTAGTCTCTCCGACTGGCCTTCTAATAGATATATAATTAGTAATCAGGGTTCTAGGCTTCTAGCAAATTACAATACGTAGGATAACAAAACCGGGTGGCTGAGCATGACTCTGTGCTGCGAATAATCCTTAAAACACTATCCCTTAATACAAAGTAAATATTTCGTTCTTTGTTGGATGTCATATATTAGACAACTCCAGGACCAGATTCTCTTTAAAATTATTTGGTTGAGTTGACTCTCTTTTTCCTTTCCCATGTGTACACTCGAGATTCTTGAGATGACACAAACGACCTAACCTGAGGAAGTCAGCAACCAATATTACTGACCAAAAGGCGAACAAGGAATAGAGTAACAATAACAATTGTATAAAGTCGAATTCAATTTACATAAGGGGGGAAAAAGGATGCTAGTATATAGGATTTTTTAGTACATTGATTCTCTCACGCCATGGTGAAGTTTTAATAAGGACTGCGACTAAGAAGGAGAAGCCTGCAACATGACATCGGTTTTTCAAAATGGTTGACAAGATGGTCAGAGCAAGTTTTCATCTTAAGTTAACGCCTGCCTATCTCATTGTCAATGGAATGATACTGGCTTGTAATAATATTACACCACAGAAACACTATATAATGAGCCAACATAGGAGAAAAAAACCATTGGATCCCGCAAATTTTCTGCTTCCATTGCAATCATAAGAATGGGATTTGATGGTGTAAGGAAAGGTATACAGCAGTACGGCATGCTAATTTGGAGAAAACTAGCGTTATATATAATGGTAGGAAGAATTTTTTGATACAGAATTCTCTTGAATGGATTCTAAAATATTACTTCTAATTCTAGACGTTTAATCACTTGAGTTGGCAAAATTAGAGGTTAGACTTTCTTAAAATTAAAGGAAAATTTTGAAGTCAGCTCTATTTTTTGGGAAAAAAAAAAAATACATTTAGACTTTTACGACAGGGAACCATTTCGTGGATATTCCGTACAGTTTTGTTGTTATTATAGGTAAGTGGCAATTCATGATCATACGGGCTTTTTTTCCTATAAATATGTAGATTTTCTAGCCCGCAATATTCACAAACTCCCAGGAAAAATTTCGTATAGTTCTTTTCCCCAAAATGCAGTTTCCTAATTATTTGATCGTCTTTGTTCTTATGATGACCTTGTTATCTGGTTGCCGATGCAGGAGAGAATATCCTCTTGATAATGAAGATGCCGAAGAAAGGCTAAGAATCAAATTCTTGACCACATTCATCCGACACTTCCAAGTTATTCCGGAGTATGCATATGTCAAGAAAAAAAAAGGGGAAGGCTATCCACGTGGTATCTCGCCGACTTGTCCCAAACGGATCAGACCCTCTTCACAACTGATTGGGTTAATTAATCCAATTATCAGACAGTCCTCCCCGCCCGTCCTTTACGTGGAACGTGTGCAACGACTAGATAGATTACCGTAAATTACACAATAGTGTATAATCGAAAGTGGCTCGAAGTTATAGACGAGTAATCTAATTGTGTTGTGAGAATTAATGATATCGTTACTTTATAAATACTTCTTACTAGATGAAAGATTTATACTGTGAGGAGTAATACACCTTTTGATTGTGGCAATAAAAATATACTTGCATGAAGTAGGGAGTTTTTACCATGCAGAAATACAAAAGATTTGCTGCACTTTAAGAAACATCAATAATTTCGTACAGTAATTTCATATTTAGTTTGAAACATTTTCTGTGGTGTTTAGAAGCATGCACTGCAATGCATGGCTTTATGGGTGTCTCTTTGTCCATCACCTAATTGCCTTCTGGATCCACAATAATGAAGGAAAATGGTGATAATGTTTCAAAAAGCATCCTGGGGGATCAATCGATCCAAAAGAAACATGTTTCGATCTCATCGAGTGCTGTCTTTATTCATGTGCTGAAATTTGATGCCCAATCAATCTGCAGCTGATCAGGTACTTTTTTAAAGTTCTCTTGGTTCACATAATCAATGTTCTGTTTAACCTGGCGAACTTGTAAACTACTGTTGTATAAAACGGCTAAAAACAGAAACACAAGTCCAATCATCACTTGAGACAAGAACAAAATTTGTTCCTGTAAAAAAAAATTATTATCTTCTAATTTTGCCATTTCCTTGAAAATCAGCGAGTATTGAAGCATACTTGATCTTTTGGCTGCTAAAGATTTAAATTTGGAGGAAAGAGAAACTAAATAAAGTGTTGGTCAATTAGCTAAGTTGTAGATAATTAATGAGATTCTTTTAGGATGGTGAATGATATGAACAACAATTGGAACTCACGTTGGAAGATTTGAAGAAGACAATGATTGCGAAAAAGTGATCCAAATGCAAATAGTATTACTACTATCTCGTATCTGCCCCGGAAAATACAGCTGTTTCTCGTGTTCTTCGGATGAATATGTTGAAAGACAAGTTGGGTTGGTGTAGCATCGTTGTTCGGTGCACTATCCTATGCTGTGATCCACAAGGGTAATGCTCTGTTACGTGAAAATGACATAAAATGGTTTTCTCTGGACCTTGACGCGAAAAATAGTAATAGGAAGATTGTTTTCAGGCCCAGCTTTCTTTTCTTTTCATCCATTAGCTAACCATTATGATGCCAGGAATTGCCAGTACGCCACTAAATCGAAAGGCCTTGAAATTAGAAAAGGAATAAAAACAAGTTCGAAGTTTACTTTATTCAAAAGTGAAGAAGTGTGGGCAAGATGACTCAAAATAGGTAAGATAACCGGATCCAACGGCTTTTGAGAAGATCATTTATTCTGATTTGATTTGTGACCCACTGACTGACCACTGACGTTTAACTTTTTAGTCACAGGGGTTACTTACTTACTGGAATCTTCTTTGACCACCAAAGCATTTAACCGCAGCCCACAAACACAAGTGGCAACTACTGTCTAGTCAAACCTCATGAGGACTTAATGTCCAGTGCACCATATCAATAAATTATAAAAAAATCTAAAAATTTGACTCTAATATTAAATTTATTTCCTTCCTAGATTTACTGCACCAAGAAAAGGATACACAGATCGTATTTGTTTGTAAGTGGTTAAAATTTTACGATTTTATTTTAAAGTTTAAGGGCTGTATGATTATTCTTTCTCTAATTGTAATAATATAAATTTGAGAAAAAAATTATTTTTTTCTGAAGAAGGAGTTAAAAACTTAAAAGCTAAGTGAAGGAAATGAAGTGGAGCGGCAATTTGACAGATAATAATAAAAGAAATCAAAGACGACACGCTTGGGTTGTCTCGAGTTGCGACGCAGCAAAGTCAGGGAACACGTGGTTAGGGATGCGTTTTGTCCGATTCTCTGCAATCCAATGCCACCACCATGTCGCTCTCGTCGCCATTTTTACACTCATTCACTGCTTTAATAACTGCTCTTTAGATTCTAGAGAGGGAGCGAGAGAGAGAGTAACTAAAAGGGTAGTGGGAATTCACCGAACCCCTTCATCGTAACTTGTGGAACATCCACAAAATCCACGCACTAAACTACAGACTCAGGACTCTCATCATAGCAAAGTAGATGAACCCCACTTCGCATTTAGGGGTGAATAGAAGAGGTAGGCAAAAAAGAAATATTTTTGTTGTCTTTTTATTTATTTATTTGTTGGGTTTTAAGTTGTTAGTAAATAATTATATGCTTGAAGGGGGTGCAGGAGGAGAAGTTGAGAGTCCAGTGAATGGGGCACGAAAAGTCGTCCTTTGACTGGCTCCCGGCGGGTTGGAAAGTCCAAGTTAGAATCCGCAAGTCTGGAAAGAAAGACAAGGTTTCTTATTATCTGCTTTCCCAGTTCAAAGTTCCTTTTTGTTTACTTTTTTCTTAATGTTGGCTTTAAGTTGTTGGTTGATCTCATGTATTTGTGAAATTCAGCTTTTTTTCCCCCCTTAACATTGACTTATTGCTGGTGTTCTAAATTTTTAATTATTGTGTTTCTGACCAGATAGCTATACAAATTGATTTGATTAATCAGATGAAGCGCATACAAAATGGCTGTTGGAAATGCCTCTTGATCATTCTGCATGTTAGATAAAGTCACAATATCTTGGAGTCTTTGATTGCATGTGCAGATTAATTGATTTCCTGCATTTCTCAAACCAAATTATGGATGGCTATGCTGGTGGGGAGAGGGAGGGGAGTGGTCTTTGAGTTTCCGGTGAATCCAAAAAATAATAATAATAATAAAATAAAACTGTGCAAGAAGTTTGTAGCAAGTTTGTAGTATAAGCGAAAGGTAATTGTTAATAACAGAATTTATGATGAAGATTTTGTTTCAGCATACATTTTATTCATGGTAATAAAAGATGGAAAAAAATCATTATCGGGTACAGGGGGCTGCATGTGCTGTGTGTTCAGTTCAGCTTTGCCTTTCTTGTTTCTAAAACTGCTTGCCGTATTAGATTTGACATCAAGTTGAATTTGCAATATTGACTGTTATTTTGTACACTTACAACTTCTCGTCTGGAATGCTACATGTTGGTCCCGTTTTATTTCCATAGTAGGTGACATTGTGGCTCCACGTATCTGGAAAAGTGCTTCTGTATAATAACTCATTGTCTCACGAGATAGCAATGCATGTGTTGATTATTTCTTAACTAGGAAAGTGCTTTGCCCTTTTTGAATGAACCATATGAAGGGTGTTGGTTTTTGAAGAGAAATTCCTTCATGTTTTTACTGGAAGGATAACCCAAGAGCGTGTGTGCATGAGCTTGAGCTTCTGTTATGGCATATTCTAAACGTGTATACATATAGTATACCAATTCCTTACCAATAGACGTGTGGCAATGCATGCCCATCAGTTTAAAATTCACGATGCCTCACTCAACTTAACACCAAGAAATCACCTGTTGTCACATAAGTTATAGTATGCACAAAATTTCTGTAAAGCAAAGTATTTCCAATTATTATTTATAGTGATTTGTTTATTTTAAGAGATATGGAATCTTTATAGTTGCATTTTACAGGAAGAAGATAGATGTGATGGAAAAGAAGAAAGTATTAATTAATTTCTCGGTTTACGGTGTGGAGAAGGAAGAAAGGGAAGGAGGTTGGGCAAGAGATGTCGTTATTGAAATTTGAGTTATTGATGGATTATTAATTCCACTTGAAATGTTAAGTCATTAAGATTGGAACTTTTCCTTGTTACGTTAATAGCTTTATTGAGGTTATATGTTAAAATTTAAGAGTTCCAAGGATCTTTCTCGAGATCAAAAATATTTGTGCTTCTTTCTCTTCCTTGCTGATGAGCAGCAGAATTTTTCTTTTGTTTTTAGTGTTAATTTCAACTGACGTGTCTTTTGGAGGAGAGGAACCAATGCAGATCTGTGTCCATTTTTCTTCTGTTCAATGGTACTGAAATAGAAGTAATGTATCTGTTACAGTGTTATGTTGATCCATCAAATGAACGCAAATTCTATTCGAAGCCGGATGTTCTTCGCTATCTCAAGAATGTTGGAATCAACCATCCTGTATGTGAGGAGACTAGGAACAAAAGCACCAGCCGCCATTCTGTGATAAAAGTATGTTGAACCATATGTGTCCTGATTTTGTCACCTTCTCAAAAAATAAGTTCATTTGATGAACTGTGTTATAATATGAAAGGTTTTTGATTGTTGCAAAACTTAGTTTGTAGTAAAGGAGGCAGTTGCAGAAGGATTACCTGTAGGGTGGATTAAGGAAACTAGAGCTACACAGAAAGGAAGTAAAATCAGGAGAGACTCGGTATTCTGTCCCTCAAACTTTTTCTCTTTTCAGTCCAAAGTCAAATGCGTGGTTCCTGCTATCATTTTCAACAATTATATGTTGCTATGGACCTTATCAACTCTTTGTCAACCTAACTGCATATTTTTGCTATTTTCGACGTTGTTACACACTTTTCTTGGTTCCTGGTTATTGTTTATTCAGTTGCACTCATGCTGGAAATTGTTTGACGTTTACAATCTACAGTACTACATTGATCCTGCAAGTGGGCATCTCTTCCGCTCTATGAAGGAAGTATTTCGCTACCTTGACACGGGAAAGAAGGGGAGGCAGGCATCAAAGCCCAAGGAACAAGGCCCCATCAATCTGGAGTCAAGACATGATTCTTTATCTGTTAGTTTGCTCCGCTCCCTAAGTTCTTCTGTTCTTTTATCTTACCAGATAAAAGCTTTGTTCATTTGACTCTGAGAGTGTTTCATTTGATAAGACAAGTGGCTAGTTGCCTTTAGGGTATTAGTCAATAAATGATTATCTAACTTAATAGTCACTTGTCTACCAGACATTTCAGTTGCATAAAGCCGCTGGAACTTCTTGTGCATTCATTCTCTACATTTCTGCTATTTGGGCTGCAACTAAGCTGCCTATCAGCTTCTGTAATATTACCTGCTATGATACCTTTTGACATGAAAACAACTGGGAGAGCACTCTCAGATGTATTACTGCTATTGATTGCTTTATTACGTAATGTTTGATGAATTTCCTAATTTGGGTAATAAAGTGTGGTAAAGACTACATCTTGTTTCTATTATATGCTGTTAATGATGTTTGAAATCTAGGTGCTTCCTAGTGTTGTTCCGTTTTGGTTGCTGACCTCCTCAATAGTTGATATATTCTGATACTGCTTACATTATTTTGTCATTCTGGACATTGATGGCTGGAGATTTTCCAGCAACTTTTGGTCTCTGTTTTCTGTGCGCAGGATGCCAACAGATCAAACTCTCACGACAGTGCTTAATTTCTCTTTGTACATTCCCCTTGTGGAAACTTTACTGATTCAGTGGTTAAAATTTGTTCTTCTTGTTGCTTCATGGCGCATTAATTTGGCAGTGGTAAAAAATGGCCATAATATGAATTGTATATTATTTTGCATATTTTGACAATGATTTTCTTATATTATGGAATTAAGTCCTTAATTTCACAGATTGACCTCCATGTCAGCCCTTCAAGAGTTATAATTTTGTTGCTTTTCCATTTTGATGTCTCAGTCATCTGGTGAGACTAAAGGGGAGAGGACAGCTGACAGCAAAGCAGGAAAACAGTTTATCATGAATCAAAGCATGAAATCAGGTCTTCACTTTCTTTTCACATCCTCTTTGTAAGATAAGTGATATGATAACTCTAGGAGGTTTTGGGCGCTATACATCATTAGGCATGCAGCACCTTTGATGGAAAAACAGGTAGCATTTATGGTAGTAAATAGATAGACGTCCATGGAAAGAATTGCTTTTAAAGATCCTTGGCCATGCTATCATGCATTTCTACAACATTGCAATACGTGAAGTTTGTTTACTGTGTATTCCCTGCTAAATCATGTTTGTTTGGGAACATGCTGTTGCTGCTGCTGATACTGCTGCTATGAATAATGTTAACCTGCCAGAGGCCAACAAGTTGGAACAGAAAGAAAAGAAGGAAAGTCCTCCTGAAAGTACTACTGTAACTGAGGTTCCCCTCGAGAACCTACAAACAGGAAATGGTCCTGAAGCAGGCAAGTGCAAGAAGAGAAAGCTAAATGACAAGAAGGGGGCTGCCTTGCCTCGCAGAACCTCAAAACGACTTGCTGGCATTGAAGTTAATATCTCACTGGAGCCAACTCCACATGCTCGAGTTCGACACTGTGCGGGAAGACAGATAAGTGAGATGGAAGTCAGTTGTGCTAAGAAAGGTGACATCTTAGCTAATAATTCAGATGAACATGCAAATAAGGTTAGAACTGGGAATGAAACTGATAAGAAGCAAGAAAAATGTGATTTGCCTCCAGGAGACGATACTTTCCCCGAAGCAGATGGCAAAGAGGAGATTGCTGAATATAAGGGGGATCAGACGCCAGAAGTGCCTCTTGACTTGTCATTTACAGATTTGTGGAAGGACCCATGCATTGAATTTGCAATTAAAACTCTCACTGGTGCAATGCCAATTGGAGATGAGGACAAGGTTGCTATGAATCAAGGGTCTTGCTCAAATTTGCCTGATGCAGTTCCTGGTTCCTGCCTGGACTTGCCTTCTAAGGACATATGGTCAGACCCGTGCTTTGAGTTCGCAGTGAAGATGCTAACTGGTGAGATTGATACAATGATTGACACCACGCAGCAGCAGCCTTTGCATAACTCATCACAAGTCACAGGACCCAATGGCTTGACAGTGCCCAATTCTAGGTTGTCTGGGTATAACAACGCCAGTGTATCACTTAGGCATTCTAATGTAGCAGAGACATCTATATCTATACATAAGCAACAGCTTTGAAGGCTGCTGCTTTAACCTCTACCTATTGAAATAGTCTACGTTGGAAGTGAAGGTTATGAACTTCAGAATGCCATTTAGTAAATCTGTGTGGTTTTAGACTTTTGATGCCATGCAGAGGATCCTTACATTAGGTCTCTTGGTTTCCATGTGGAGATCCTTGTGTTGTTGCGACCTTGTAAAAACTTAGTCGTAAAAAACAGTTAATTAGAAGCTTCCTTTTTCAATCTCTCTCCTTCCCTTTGTAAGAACCAATCAGCTACGTCAGGTTATTTTTACCAAGTAGCTGTTATGTACATAACTTTACACTTGATAATAGATCACGTAAGGGGAACCCGTAATGAAAATAAATAACTTACACTAAAATATCAGGTCTTATTCTTGTTAAGTATTTGTGACTGGTGACCACATATGCATCCTGGAGAAAAACTTATTTTGCATTTTACCGCAGCTAGTCATTTTTGCTGCTGCTAGTGTTATTTTCCATGCCTTTTAGACATCGCCATGGCTTAGAGGAGACAGGTGACCTTTCTGCCGCCAAGTCCATCTTGCTTTTGCTTTCTCCCTCCCTCCTTATTTTTCCTTTTCTTAAACCCAGTTAAATTCATCAGTGGGTGGGGGATCCGGTTCCGTCCATCCGACTAACGCAGTTTCAAGGGAACGGCATAAAGAACCAAATGCAGATTAATGTGAAAGTGCAGTTGCGGACAAGGCAAGTGCCCAGAATCGGCTATTGCCGAACTCCAACGAGTGATTGAGGCCCAACCCTCCTTCCAAGATTGCTTCACAATCTCCAAATCGGCCCTCTCTGCCGCCCTTCTTCTCAGGTTCCCGACTTCTGTTCCCATTGTTTCCTGTTCTTGATGAATACTCAATACTGTGGCATGAATAATCTTTTCTTCTCTTTCTTTTTTTTTTGTCTCCTTCCTGATATTTGAAATTTGTTTTTGGTAGATTATTTTAGGAAAGTTATGTTTTGACAGTAAGGTACCATGAGTTAAGAGGAACAAAAGTGCTCCTGAAAAAGCCAATGTTGGTTTTGAAGATGAGAACTATAGTGAGGATATTATTGCTTCTTCTTCTTCTCCATCAAGTGTGGAACTGGATACTATTGGAATTATTTGCCACAAGATCTTATTCAAAACCAGACCCAAGGCACTCATCTCTGGTAGCTTTCACTACTTAAGAAAATGTCAAGATAGATCTTCGTTCTTCACCTAAATTCCATCCGCGTACTCTTTAATTATGACATTTGCTTTTCTGCTGCTATGGTTATTTTGCAGGGCCTCAACCTATTGTCCCCTTGTACTAAATTGATTCGTCCGAACTACTACATCCATCTTGCTTGTGCTGGTGCTGCAGATGAAGTGAGAGATTTGAGCTTTCCGTACCAGTCTCTGATATATGAGGGATGGAAATGGGAGCGACAGACATTTAATTTGAATCCTCTAGCGCACACCCAAATTGTACCTGGATAATTCATGGAAACTGTTTTCTTCCCCCTCATGTTGATGTGAGTATCCGGGCCCTATATTGATATGCTGATATACTTACACTAGCTCTTTATTCAGTATTTACTAATCAAATGAAAATATTTAAATGCCTTTTATCTTGGATCTACTTGATAACATAAATTTATTTCCAAATGAATCGATAGTATTCCTTTTATCAACTGGTACTTTAGCTTAATCTTCTATATGCAATTGTAAGTGAATTGCGGTAATGTTTAGATATTTAAGTTGGTAGATGGCAACATTTAAGGCTGTTTCTAGGGCTCCTCAAATTCAATCACATCCGAAGACTGAGAAAAACGGAACACTCGCACAGGTTCAACCTTCAGAATTCAATACCCACTACGAACTGCAATTATATAAAATATAATTCTCTCTAGAAACAATACGTTGTATTGCAGCTCATTTGACAACAATCTGGTATACTGTCCATATGACAATTAAGAAGCAAAATTCCAGGTGAACACGGACTTCCATTAAAAAGAATTGCAACTTTGCACTGAAGATGTATCAATTGGTAAGAATCTGCTCAAAATCATGTAGGATCCACACTTAACCCTGATTTACTTGCAGAAGTTATAAACTGCGGTCAATAAATTGTAATGGTAGACATAATCTCTATGCAGTGCCAGAACTAACTATACCGGCTCGAGTTCTCAATGTTTCAGTTCTCTTACTTCTCTCCATGGCATCCACTAGCCAGTCTACACTTTCTTTAATCCCGGTCCTGCAACCAAATCGTAAAGTCTGTAATGAGAACCAATAGTATTCAAGAATCACATTAAGTTCACGTTTTCTTCTCTTTCATCATAAACACTAAATTACTCCCTACAGGGATCATTAAAATTAAAATAGTATTTACATTACCCATCATATGCAGAAACAGCTTCAAAAGTATAAGCTCGCTCATCCAATTTCTTGAGATCTAGATACTGGGCAACTTCTTCAGCTGTTACTGCTTGTGCAAGATCCTGCCATGCAAATTAGACATCTTAACCAACTGCCATCCACTTCCAACCAAAACAGAGATAATAATTAACATTCATAATGTCTAAAAAAAAAATCCATAGCAGGTTTAGCAAGTCCTACAAGCCTTAATCTATTTGTATAAAATCAAGCATTCTCTAACTTCATATTGTTAATCACAAACAAACAAGTAAAGGACGTTTCGTAGCTGGTGGGAGCCTCATAGTCATGCTGAAGCTACACAGGTCAACCTTACAGCCCTATGTAATATTGGAATTTTTTTTCTTGGTTTTTCTTGGGGTTTTTTTTGTGGGGTTGTGGGGGGGGGGGGGGGTGGTGTTGGGGGGAGTTTTGGAGAACTTCTGGAAAGCCCATAACAACCAATCATATTTTATATGATGATACATCACTAATTCTCATTTTGTACACATGTCAGAAAAGGAAGAGGGAAAAATAAAATTCATGAACAATAATTCTTCTTATTTTCTTTTTCTCAGTAATGAGGTCCACACAAAGCCATGTAGTTGTGAATGCAGCAATACCTGCTTGTTTGCCAATATGAGAAGTGGGGCTCCTTGCAAATCTTCATGCCTAAGAACCTTTTCTGTGCATCATATTTGACAAGAAGTGAAGTACATTAGAATATGGAATGATATGCGGCCATGGGAGTAATAACATGCCTGAAGTTACAAAAAGTCCAACACATTAATTGGCTGAGCAATGCTTACCAAGTGCTGACTTAGAATCTTCAAAGCGTGAGGGACATGCAGCATCGACAACGTAAACTACTGCATGTGCCTCTTCATAATATTTTTCCCAAATTGATCGAAGACCAGGCTGATGTATCATGACAATCACACATCAGTAGAAATGTCATAAATGAAAAGGGGGTTAAGAGGCCAAAACATGCCAAAGTCAATAACTTCTAATGTAGCTGGAATTTTTGTTTCCCTTGTACAATCTATCTAAAGAAGATTTTGACCATTTGTTCAATTTTCAGCAGCAAATGGGGACAACAGTAGTAATGCTGTCAAAGTTAGAGCTTTTAAGGTGATGAGAAGTGTCAGAGAATTAAATTTTTTATGATTGTTTGATGAACACCAAAAGTATGAGACTGACGAAACTGAAAAAGTAATGCAAGTGAAGATCAGAAACACTGGTTTCATTACCTGTCCTCCCAGGTCCCAAAATACAAGTTTTGTATTCGACACTTCAACTCGACCAATATTGAGACCCACCGTTGGAACAATACGATCAGGAGGAAGGCCATCCAAATTTGAATACTGAGACTTCAATTTCTCGAGTAATGTCTAGAAGTGCATAATTATAAACATAATCAGAGAATTTCATAAGATTAATCAAACATGATTACCAGTGATTTACATGGGAAATGGGAGGCAACTTTTTCAGCTCAAATGATGCGATCATAAACAATCACTTTGTTCATTAATGACCAGAAAAACCGAAAGTGGAAGAAATGTGATTGATTGATAGTGCAGTTGTAAGATAAAGAAAAGAATTTAGCTCATAATTTCTATGCTTTTGAAACAGAAACAAGTATCAAATGCTTAAACATGATGGAGCAGAAACTGAGAATCGATTTTACAAAGTAAGACAACAAGTTGAATGCACCAAAAAGGACAACGAATTAGCATATTACTGTTTTCCCAGCCTTGTCAATTCCGAGTATAAGAACATGAAACTCTGTTTTGCTGAACATGTATTTCCAAAGTCCATAAAACAATGAAAACATCTCTGACTTGTTTTATTGTCTCTACTACGCATTCTACTCAACTTTCAACAGGTCGAAAATAACTTCATTTTCTGACCATCAACACAAATATCCTGAGACAGAAAAGGAAGATATCATATCAGTGTAATCCTCAAAAGAAGGGATAAAAGGAAATGTATACAACAAGAGAGACGATAGAATTAAGGGAAAATGATTGAAGGAAACAATAATATTTGCTTAATCATTCGATCTAATATAAAAAACAATTATGAATTTCTAATGCAACCTAGAATGTTCATCACTTTGAATTGGATTCATAAGTGAATAGAAACTGAACCACGTGATCTATGCTGCGAACAAAGAGCTGGGAACCAAACTATATCTGCCTCCAATGAATCGGTAAGCAACAACTGAGAGAAAATGTTCGAAATCTCATAAATATTTATACATTTGAACTATTGTATTGCTGATTTACCATGACTTATTACACCGACTTTTACATTAGACAAACGCAATAGCAGACAAATTCCATATGGAACTGAAAAACCAGATACAGAACCAATAAATGAATGCAATATCTTGAATCAAGAACATCCAAAAAAAAAAAAAAAAGAACGAAAACCCACGATTTATCTATGGATAAAATTGATTAAAGGTGATATAACCCGGTAGATTTTTCACTTTTTGCAACAATATAAAAGCAATCCAGAGTTAAATCCCAGATCAAAGCGAATAGTTAGTGAATCAAAGCTTAAAAAATAAAATAAAAGATACGCTTACCGATTAAATAGGAAGATCAGCAGAAGGCAGAGCTGTTTGGGAAATTTTATTGAGTTTCTGCTCCCAAGTGGTCTCAATTTTGTGAATTGTTTTGGCAATTTTTGTCTCAGATTTCTGAGCCCATTCTTGTGTCTCATTTTTTCTTGCCTTTTTGTCCGTCCCATTATACCCTTCCGGGTTTTTTCATCTCTCTGTTTGACCCAGACCCGTATTGTGAGGAAGAGAGAGGGTGCGCTGCATGTCAACTTCTTTTAATACTTTAGTCTACGTAATTAATACAATTCTACTTTTAGCATAGATTCCCCACCCTAGTAATAGGAACTATTTTCTCAAAAAAAAAATACAAAATTATTATTGACATAATTTGTTTAAGGTTTGAGATAAGAGTAAATATTTGAATAATGAATTGTAACATTGAAAATCAGTTAAAAATGATATTGCATCCACTCTTTTATTATGTATCATACACAACAAGATTAGCTAATGACACAAAATCATATAAAGATACCAATAGTAAATATTAGCTACCTATTAATTTCTCAAATTCTAACCAAACAAATCTCCGACTTCTCCATTTGTTTATTTCCATTCTTCAATACCTTTAATTATTATTACTTTTGATTTAAAAACATAAAATACTAAACAATATTTTTTTTTATAATTTGTATGTATAAGTTGTACTTTCATCAACAGTTATTATCATAACATGTAAAAACAAATCAAACTCATCTCAAACAAAAATGAATAAATTGTTCCTACGTGTGCTCTGAAGAGAGGAGGAAAAATAAAAACTTGCAAATTTTGTGGATTCAATTTCAATCGGTTTAACTATTCTAAACTTATAACCAAACCAAAAAATAGGTTCACTTCGGCAAAATTATTTATTTCCATCAATTGTCGGTCGAGCTGCGTGGTATTGGGCTGATTTGCAAATAGACGTAAGTAGCAGGGGTAGTATGGGAAATTTAAAACTCGGAAGTGGGTGGCGGGGTTGCGTCAATCGCATAAGAGAGGGCAAGAGGAAGCAACGACAACTACATACCTTCTTTTCAAAGGTAGCATAATTTCTCTCCTCATTTCAGTCTCTTTCTCCTTTGCATTTAAAATTTTCGCCAATTCGATGATACAAGTAAAGTTTGCTATTCCAATTTCCAATTCGTAAAATCTTTTCCAGTTTTAGGAATTCTCAATTTTGACCTGGGCTTCTTGATCTTGATTGAAATTTGCCAAATTAATTGCTTACTGTTTGAAAAGTCTGTAATTGGATTTTCTGATATGTCTGTTTCTTGATTTAGAATTTTCTTGTTTGTCAGTTCCTTACGATTTTTCCTTCCATTTGTTTAGAGTTGCTACCCTAAGCGGAAGATGTTATCATTGATGTGAATGGAAGCTGACTGTTTAGTTGTCAAAATTTGATAAAGAGCATGGTTAATTTGGAACCCATCTTGATTTTAATAGAGAAAATCTTGTAACAAGATTGGTTTTGCCTGTTTCAGTGACTGCTGGTCGATTGATGGTCGATTGTTGAGCGGGTTCTGGGAATTTTAGAAGGTTTTCTGGATCTGGAAATGAGGTAATTTTTTGCCCTTTGATAGGTTTTGCATCTTCCGAGTCTTTTGGTTTTTTACTTGTTGGTAATTCTTTACTTATCAAGATTATGTGATTGAAGGTGGAGACATTTTTGGGAGAGATATATCATGATCTTTTTGTTCTTGCAAATCATGGTTGGTCTTATTGAGTCAGTTGCGTTGCCTGAGCTAACCTTGTGGTCATGAATTGCATATTTCAAGTTACTGTCAACGGCAAGCGTAGCCCTGTTTTTAAGCACTCAAGGCTGTTTAGCTTCTATTATTTTAGTGGTCAGCTTATTTCGGGAACTGGACTCAATTGTTTCAGTTTGGTTGAATGTGTCCAACTTATGAAAATTTGTGTTAAATGAATTAGAGCATGCATCCTTTAGCAAATCATCATGCTTTAGGTTCATAATTGTGTTCCTGGTGGCCGTAAGTATTAATGAAATGCAAGATACAACCATAATAATACTCAGCTACTGAGCATGTAGATACAGAACCCTTTCCTATGTTTTGTTGTTGATGGCATACTTTTGATGAAGAATAGACTATTCTGCATTTTTACCTTGTTCTATTCCTTTTTTAATGTTTTTAGAAGTGTATTGATGACTAGACCTGCAAATAATTTGGATATATATCCACTTGAAGCAAGATTATTCTGATCTGAGCATATTCATTGAAGTGCTAGGGGACGGGTGAGATGGGATGAAGCCAATCTTGGGGAGATTGAAGCAAATAAACCTGTTAGACAGAAGATTACTGAACCAAAGACTCCATATCACCCTATGATTGATGACGATGGTACGTCTATAGGATTACGATTGTTTTCTTTGGTTTTTTTGGTCATACGAATATTTTTTTATAGATTTTCTTGTCAAAGAGATTTAAGAGTATGGAATAGAGACAGCTGATGATCTTTTTGTATTTCTTTCAAGTCGTTCAATCAACTAAGAAGCACACTAATCCTCTCCAAGTAGAATGCTGCTTGAGTTTTGCATGAAGATGTCAATCTCAAATTTTGGTATCATAGAACTAGTGTCAACCACCAGTGGGTTATGAAATCTCACCAATGCTTACAAACTGTAGTTTGCTTATTTAGATTGTGAACTTTTCTATTATGTATTTTCTGTCTAAATATGTCTTATTGTCCTTCTTTATAAGGCTTCATGATGTATGTGGTTCTTTTTCCAAAACCCTTCTAGAATGATTGGTTTTCCACAAGTTTTGATTGTTATTTGTCTTTTGATCAACATTATTTGTTAAATAGGCTGCTCAGTTAATTAACCAGTCTTGCTTTTGTTTTTGTTTGACGTTAGGATCATTATCTCCTGTACGAGGTAGCTTTCATGATGGCTCTGCTGATCCGGTGAATGCAGAAGCCATATGCTTTGCATTAAATGATGTGGCTTCTTCTAGTAAAAGTACCTCAAGATTCTCTGGGTGGACATCATCTGAAGATGAAGCAGATGGCATGGATCAAGATGAAGGTGTATCTTCAATCATTCTCTCAGCAATTTTGTTGTTTGTTATGCAAATATTTTCATTTTATAGTCATGAGCCAGTGCTGAATGCATAGTTGAAATTTGATATTTTTCTTTTCTAAATGATGTCTGTCTATTGAAATTTATGTAGTTTACAAAATTGTAATTTGATTCAATTTTAGGCTTTTTAGTTGAAGTCTGAAATTATGTTTGTTGGGAAGTCACTTTTGGGAGAAAGCTTAAAATGTAGTCTTCTTTAGATCAACGTGACAGCTCTACTATTTGAGGCTACTGGTATTGGTTCATTTATAAGAGGCCGATTATTTTTTTACTATATTGTAACCTCCTTATTTCGTTGATATTTTCAATATGTTATCCTATGATTCTAAGAGATGCTTTGTTACAATTCCTCAGATTCTGATTCAGAGAGGAGCAGGACCTTTAGGGAGCATAGACGTGTTCATTACGACGAGTTTCTTAAGGTGAAGGAATTACGAAGAAAGGGCTCTTTACTTGAAAATGCATCTGAAGATGAGGATGAAAATGGTGAGATGAAAATTGAGACGAGTGATCCATCATCCTTAGCTGATGGAGTAAGAGACATAGAAATTGAAGGGGAAGATGAAGATGTCCCTGAACAACCAGCAAAGCCTGCTACTGGATCTTAGAAATTGTTATCAGCAATAACGGGAACTCTTGATTCCTATAAGTTTCTTCATAGAATTTTGTTGCTATATTTACTCTTTTGGATCTAGAATGTGTACTTTCTTGACATGTAGCTCTGTAAGATGTAGATATGCATTTTTACGAGAAACTTCCTCGTGTTTGTGAGGGTAACAATTGCTGACAACACAATGCTTGACGCAGCTTAATGTTTCAGCTCAAAAATTGTATGTGCTCTGCTTTTGTGTTTCCATTTGTTTTTTCAGTCACTTGAGCGATAAAAAGCAAATCAGTTGCAAGATTGCTTGGAGAGAAGAGGATTTTCTGAGGCCTTGCGTAAGCAACATCATTCATTGTAATGGTTATCTTTTGTGGGGCCTTTTTTGTTTCTTTCCTTTTGGACGTCAACGACTGTGGCACGGCCATCCATGCGTGTATGGGGAAATAATTGGAAGCGACAAAGGAACCCGCTTAAGATATTTGTTCCTCTGAGGACTCAACCGAGGATAAGGTTTCTTTAACCAGACCTAGATTGAAATTTCACCAAACTTTGAAGCGCAGAAAGTACAAACAAACAAAGAGGCCATTTGACAATTTTAAAGTTCAAAGGGAAAGGCCACAGTGGCTGAGCGTGTGGCTTCAATGGCAGAACCCGCTACCCCAGACTCAACTCTAGCCTCTCAGATATGCAATCAGATCAGCTCTGTTTTCAACAAGCCCTGCTCACAACCCACCGCCCTACATGTGATTGTGGAAGAAATCGCCACAGCCGCCACTCGTAAAGGCAAGATCTTTGTCTACGGTGTGGGGCGAGAAGGTCTGATGCTAAAGGCTTTGTGCATGAGGCTCTCCCATCTGGGGCTCGCAGCCCATTGCGTCTTCGACATGACAACCCCACCGATTGCGTCGACTGACCTCCTGATAGCTTCCGCTGGGCCAGGGGGTTTCTCCACCGTTGATGCCATTTGTGGGGTGGCAAGATCAAACGGGGCGCGTGTGCTTTTGCTGACCGCTCAGCCTGAGTCTGGATCTTCTTCTGTCGAGTATGCGAGTGTGATTGCTTATATCCCAGCTCAGACTATGGCGGATGATAAGGTTGCTGATGGTAGAGGAGAGGGGTCTTCTTCTAGGTCGTTGCTTCCGATGGGAAGTCTGTATGAAGGGGCCATGTTTGTGTTGTTTGAGATGGTAGTCTTCAAATTGGGCGTGGTTTTGGGCGAGAGCTCTGAGGCTGTGCGAGCTCGCCATACCAATCTCGAATAGAAACTTTTGTTAAGTTGCCTTCACTTCGGTTTGGCCCATTAATAGAATTGCGATGGCAGTGCAAACTGTAAAAAGTTGTAATGAAATGTGATTTCCCCCAGTTAGTCTTTTGTGCTTCACGTATTGTGAATTCATAGAGGTTGTACTTCTTGTGCTTCAACGCATGGTATTGTAGTCCCGAGCTCAACTCCATAATGTACATTTTCTTTTGTGGCTTTTTGAAAGTTCAAGTTATAATGTTTTGATACATCAATCCAATGTTACATTATACCTTGCAAGATACTAAAATTATACCAAATTAGCTGGTAAGGAATAATCTCACTTTTAGCCGTAACTTAACGTCAAAATAGCCGGCTCCATCATGATTTATAAACTAACGATACCTGCAACCCAAATAACTGAGTCCCGGCCACAACCTGGGCCTTGAGTTCTAACAAAATCTACTGACATTTGGCTGTTAGATCCTCTGCAATTTATGTGTGGGAAAGAACATATAATGAGCTCACTTTAGGTAATTTTTCAAATGCCGGTTGTTCCAATTCGTCCCAGACAAGGGGGAAATTCTCAGGTCAACGGTCAGAACATGGGATGTTATCTTGTTTTGATGAGTTTCAAGTTGCATTCCTAGTGATGGTGACTCTTGCGTGCTTCACAGCAGTGCATCACAGAAGGCTACTGCCATCTTTTTTGGGCAAGTTTTTCCAGAGTCTCTGTAACATGCAAATTCAGTCTTTTTTTTTTTTTTTTTTGAAGAATTCAGTCTTTTTTTTTAGTGGTGATAAAGCGCTGACGTGCATGTTGTTGCAAAATGCAAACCTTACTATTTCCTTAAATTGCAATCAAATTCACTTGGCGCATAATGTTAATCATTCTTAATCCCACATTCATTTTTTTTAAATATATAAAATCTCCAAATTAGTAGTCTTAAGGAAATCGAATTTATACATTACAAACTAAGCGATGGAAATATCAAAAGTCAATCAAGAAAAAGATATAAAGAGAAGCGGGGCAATATATATCACAAAAAGGTTAATAAAATACAGTTCGGGGAAGAATATTTCTCAATTGGATCCTTCAGCCATGGTCAAATAGACCTCAACATTGTCTCTCTTTCTCATCTTTATCACGACCACCATCATCTATTCCCTTCGCAAGTTGTGGGACCACCTGTAAAGATACAGCCATCACATCTTAGTGCGTCACTACTCTTAGCTAGCTAAGATAAAATCATAAAATTAAGGACCCTCTGATAATGCGATAATAAAATCTACTTTTTCTTTTTCTTTTTTTTCAGTTTTTGAGGTAATTAGCCCTCTTAACTGTTTAAATTCTTGGATTTAGTAATGCAAAATAGCTCTTACAATTCCATAACATACATTTAAGTTACATAAATTGTTGTGTCAGACCTCCCCAGGGAAAAGTTCAGAGATAATACAGCTTTTTATATTTAGATCTCATTAGTCACATAGTCAAGTTTCAAAGTTGATTTCATAGCCTAACATGTTAGGACTCAGGATAGAGTATGTTATTGATACCAAATTCTGAGTTCTTGGTCCAATTAACCCTCTTGATTATGTATTGATGTAATACAATAATGCGACAGGTTACCGGCCGCAAAAGCAGTGCAAACCTGATCGTGTGAAGATATTCTTTTGTTTTTCTTGTCTGTCCTTGCACTGGAGTACTCCGCTACATCTATCACATTCAACAACAAAACAAAAATTTGAAGGCTATAAAAGTTGATGATTCGTTCATAGAAAAGAAAGGAAACAGAAAAACATTTATTTTCTTGAGTACAAAACTCAATAGACTGTGCAACAAATATCTGGGGAGACAGGCATATTCCATCGGTATTTTACATATCATTTTGAGCCTGTTTGGACGGCTAGTAAAATAATCATTATATAACATAACACAGGGAATCAATATAATGCAGAAAGCCCAGAAACCGAAAGCAATGTTGGTTAACACGCAAATTAAATCTACTCATTTTATTGTATCTTTTATTGGCAAACTATTTGAAAGGAATGTTGGTTAATCAAGTTACCACTGTATAACATAGTGCAGAATGTTCATTTTGATTAGTCACAATGTGTTAGCTCGTTGGTCAAACTAAGATCCTCGATTTCAGCCCAAAGAAATAAAAAAATTAGATGTAAGATTTCACCTTTAACGAAATTATAAAAGTAATAAAATTTCTTTTAGCTTCCAATTTAGTTCTTTATTAGGAATGAACTCGAGCAACAACGCAGTAAAAATTGTATTAAGAGCAACATAGTATTATACCTGAGGTAGAATGTCTCCTTCGTCTGTCCTTTACCAAGTCTTGGGTTGACTCGAAACAGTCGGGTAACTGACGATCAAGCCGAAGAGAACGAGGAGGATTATTCTCAAACATGGCTCGAACGAAGGAAGCCTCGATTGAGTTCAAGAAACGTAAGTGCCTCTCGTTTGTCCAACACCAATTTGATCCTGCGCTGCCGTTTTTCTTACTATTATCCATCCCAAATTCACTAGAAACCAACCAACCTTTGGGTGTTTTGTACGATCAGGCTGAGCTTGCTGCTGGGCTGTGTTGCCTCTGAGATTCCTGAATCTTTTTTTTCCATAGCCTTGGAGAGACGGTAGTGCTTCTTATAAAGAAACGTCAAGGTGGCAATGCTTTGTCAAACATTTCAGCTAGCTGTTCTTCACGAACGAGAATGATGGTAATTCACCACTCGCTGTATCACTTCGCCACGTGTTCCTCGCAGTTTGTGGGAAAAAATTGCAACGAGACGAAATCATGAAATTGTTTATCATTCTTTTTTGGGTAAAGACGTGAATATTCTTTTATAACTTTGTATAAAAAGTGTCTTCTCAATGGCATATTTTCATGGCAACCTCGTTTTTTGTCCAAAAAATTCTTTCAAAGATCCTATTTGTATTCAAATGCCAAATATAATCAAGTAAAATTTTTATGAGATATAATGGCCCCGTTTGTTTAATTATGCTTTTTAGAAATATATTTTTTTAAAAACTTTAAATGTATTTTTCAATAAACTTTTTTATTTTAGAAACACATTTATCAAAAATAATATTTAAAATTACTACAGTAATATTTTTTAAAAAGTACACTAAAAAACTGCCATCTAATGAATTATAAAAATGTATTCATTAATTTAAATAGCTAGAATATTATTGGTTCTAAGCTTTAGATATGTACGCTTTTGAGACATTTGTAGGAGAGATCATAGATGCTACAATAAAATTGGCAAAATAAACATCTTTTTGTTATTATTTTAATATCATATTTCGCATTTCTTTTTCCAATATCTCACAGGCAAGAAAAACATATGTAAATGTATCCAGCTCCAGGGACAAGCATGTTCCATTTAGATGTCAAAAGAATGAGAAAATTCAAACATTTTATTTATAAAAAAAATCATCATTTTCTACAATATTGTACATACTTTAGTTTACAAATTTTTCATTTTGTAAGACTTAAAATGTAAAAACATATATTTTTTGATAATGTTGAAAAGGTTCATAACAAATGCCCCAGTATCACAGTATTATTAGGGTAGCACTTCCTTTTTAATTTTGTTGGAAATTTGATTTTGGGGATTTAAAAAAAAAAAAAAAAAAAAGGAGCGTGTGGGCTTTACGTACTATTTCTAAGGGTGTGGGAGAAAGATGGAGCAGGTGAAAAATATCTCAAGTTAGGGGCTTGAATCCGGTGGTGGAACTGCCCGATATTTTTATAAGGATATAACATTGATATCATAGGAGAATCTTTTCGAAGTCGAGAGCAATGAGATTTAATTCAATTAAACACTTTTGAGCTGGGAAAAAAAAAATATATATGAACACTTTATTGTCATCCTGTCACGGTGGCTTTTGATTTTTTTTGTTTTCCGTTACCTAATTGACCACGTTATTACGCCCAATTTACAGAACCACCCTGCGCCACCCAAAACTAGAAAAGAAAAGTTGATTCTTTGCTTAACATGCTTAACCCTACTATTCTTCTTTTAACATGGACAGATGGAACTTCTTTTTTCCGCAATCATGTTTTTTTGACTTTGTGTACATAGTTTTGCCAAATTGGATATGTATTATTTGAAAAATTCTTATATGGATTAGTTGACTGGTAGATTTTATGGATTATTTATGCTGTAGTTAAAAAGTAATGCACAAGTATAACGCATCTCATACAAGAATTCTTCTAAATTAACTTGTCTAGTTTTAAGACGGCAAATCATCTGATATCAAACTATAGAATTGCAGCCAATTACCTTAACCGTTCGTGGGCTTCCAATGCAATGCTGTGGGCTCATAGGTTTCCAAGACTGAGGCTAGGATTGGATTTTTTTGGCCATAAGAAGCTTATTCTTGTGTGCGAGATAGAGATAAAATAAAAGTTGGCTAGAGTAGATATTTGAATTAACATATATCGTTGTGAAAAATATTTGAGCGAACTACATTGTATTTTTTATGTGCAAATTTATGTTACATACACGATGTAAGAAAACAGTTTTAGGAGAACGTTGAATTCACTAGTGGAGAAGGGCTAGCTAGGATGGAAAGAAACAATGGAATTTTGAACATAAGATATCATGAAATTTTGTCTCTGGCATGTCCCTGGAATCTCAGAATATTATACACTAGTTCATTTTTTTTATATATCCTTTCTAGCAAAATCCTGTCATTTAAACAAATCCAAACATTTCCTTATCCTCATTTTCTTTTTGGGCTCAAGTACAAAAGAAATGCAAACACTGCCTAAAGCATAAAATTTATGGCAAAGCAGATATGCATTAATGTAGGCTCAATTTCAACCATTGTTAATCAGCGATAGAACAATTAGAATGGAAGACTGTAGTGTTTAAGCTGAACTGATCCTGTTGATGGACCTAATAATGTGTTAGGAATGAATATTATTTTGAGTGAATTTTTTGGTCGAACTCGAGTAATTTATTTTATAAATAAGGGATAATTTCAAAAACTTCTCCTGAGGTTTCTGACAATTTCACCTAGCACCTTTGAGGTTTCAAATATTACACATACCTCCCTTCCTAGTGTCAAATGACTATGGTGTCCTTAAACAAATAGAAAAATGTCAACCCAAAAAAATGAAAATAAAACCTATGCTATCCTTTTCCACCTTGCCGTTCCCTTGTCTCACTTCATCTCTCTTCCCTTTCTCCTCTCACCTTATACCCTGCTGTTACCATTGCCTCTCTCTCTCTCTCTCTCTCTCTCTCTCTCTCTCTCTCTCTCTCTCTCTCTCTCTCTCTCTCTAATCCCCCGTCTCCACCTACTCCCGCTATCCCCAGGCCTCTCTCTGCCTCTTTTCTCCTCTTCTCCCTCCCACCCTACCCCCAAGAAAACATCGCCGTGTCACTTTCCTTTCCTTTCCTTTTTCTTTGTTTCTATTTTCCTCTCCTACTTCTCTCACTTCATCTCTCTTCTTTTAATTTTACACTCGCGCGGCTTCCCTTTTGCCTCTCTCTCTTTTTCCCTCTTCATATAACCCCAATTCCATCATCATTTTTTCTCTTTCTAACAAATCTAATCAATGGTGATTTACGATTGTGATATTTGGGTTGTTTGATCTAATTTACGGTGATTATGTTTTGATTAGATTGGTGATAAAATTCTGCAAATGAGCTAGTATCAATGTGATTTTTTTTTGGGAACTATTATGATTATTCATAACTTTTAGTTGTGGATTTGTTAATTAGGTACAGAAAATAATGTATGTCTTTTGATCTTTATGGTTTGTTGTCTTTATTTACAAGGACTTGCAAATGGGAAGTAAGTGGTAAAAGAAAGAAATGAAGCGATTATGTTATTCTGGAGTGGAGACTGAGAATAGTTTAGACTTAATTGGGAATTTGGCAGGACGAAAAGCATGGAGGCCGAGGAAGGAGATTGGCCAGTGGAACAAAGGTGACTAAAGGTGGGATGAGTTATGGATATGATAAATATTGAATTCCTCTTATCTGTATCTCTTGGCTCCACAACTGAAAATTAGTGAAGTTGTTGAGGAGAATTAGATAAGAAATAATGATAGAGAGAAATGGTAAAAAAAAAAAAAAAAAAGGTATGGAAAGGAAGTTTTTATGCAGTGGCAATGGCGTGGAGTGGCGATGGTGGTGGTGGGATGGTGGAAGGTGAAAGGTTTTGGGTTGTTTTGAAGTGGTAAGAATAATGGTGGAACTTTAAGGGCATATTAGGATATTCATAAAGTATTTTAGCAAGTTGGGTTTTTTGGTTATTAAACATATAAATTTAAGGGGTGTAAGTGTAATATTTGAAACCTCAAGAATGCTAAGTGCTATTGTCAGAAATCTCAGGAGAGGTTTCTGAAATTATCCCTATAAATAATGATTCATATTCGACACTCTCAAATAATGAAAGCTTCTATGTCTAAAAATTAAAATACGGAACATATGATCAAACTGTTGAATGTATAAATGATTTATTGCTTGTTTTATGGACAATTCTACGGTGCAAAGAACAACTTTGTAAATGACAAGTCGAATTTTGACAACTCATGTAGGCTCACTTATTTATAGATAAATTGACAATTTATGTGGATCCACCCTATTTATTCTCATATAATGTTACAAAGTTGAATCAACTTTGTATCATAGCTAAATCTCTTGTTTTATCTACATGTGAGTTTTAAGGTTTCATATATCTATTGAGGGGGCGCTTGGTTCGTAGATCGAAATCGGAATCAGAATCGGAATCATTCACTTTGGAATTGGAATGAAGTTTTTCATTCCAATATCCTTGCCTGGTTATATGTCGGAATCGGAATCGAAATCATTCACTTTTGAAAACTTTATGATCCTAAATCATCTAATTTTATTGATTAACAAACAAATGATGATGTTTATTAATAATTTATCACAACAAAACAAATAAGAAATAAAAAAGAAGTCAAAGTTGCAAAATTTTTAGAAATGATTCCGATTCTCTCCAATTTAGTCAGGAATGGAGGATTCCCAAATTTTCAGAAATGATTCCGATTCTCTGATTCTCATTCCTTCCAACCAGGCAGACTATAAAGGATTCATTCCGATTCTCGATTATGATTCCCATAAACCAAGCAGCTCCTGAGTTGTGTTATAGTTGAATACAAAAGAACAAATGAACAGAAGTTTTGTTCGGACTTATTTTGGTTACTGGACAAACCAAACCCTACAAGAACAATTATAGAGCCCATTTTGATGCTGATTCATCCAGTAGTATGGTTCGATTGGAAAAGTACAGAATACGTGCATTGTCACGTGATGTATTATAATCAATAATTTATTCGTCATGTGGCGATAGTGGATCATACCTTGTATTATTTGACAATCTGTTATTAGTTATATTTGCACCACGCGACACGTCCCCTGACGCGCAGTGCACGCAATACTCACTCGATTCGATTCTACACGGCATAGGGGCGCATTCGGCAATTCCCAGAGTCCCGACGCAGGAGCCAAATCAGGTAGTCACGCGCGGTGCACGCAATACTCACTCGATTCGATTCTACACGGCATAGGGGCGCATTCGGCAATTCCCAGAGTCCCGACGCAGGAGCCAAATCAGGTAGTCACCATTCACCAACGTCCAAGACATTGTACTTTTCTGGCGGAGGGTTCCTTCCAATCCCAATTAACGTTGTACTTTTCTTACCCGATTCCAACTTCCTAATTTAAACGATCAACGTTGGGATCTTCCACAGTTAACAAACATTTAGAGCAACAGCGGTAGTAAAAGTTGAATACAAAATCAAAACCATGCCCTATTTGTCAACATTCTTCTCATCCAGCAATCTCATTATCCACGCTACACTTTGCCTCTCGCTCACTGTCTTCCTCTCCTTTCTCAAGATCCCTGCTTTCTTCCTCTATGGCCTCCACAGTTATGTCCATCCGGATGATGTCACTCCCAACAACAGCTCCTCTCGCGGTGGAATCAGAGCTGCGATTCGAAGGCCAGGTACATTTGATTCCGAACCCAAACCCAGAAAGAAATCCAAAGAAAAATTTGAGTTTGACGAGAATAAAGCTCAGATCTTTAGACTGAAGCTCAATGGTGCTCACTTGCAAACAAGGGTTTATTTCAATCAATTTAGCAGTGCTTTTAATTCCACTGTTGTGGCTATTTCTTGCTTGTTGCTTCACAATTTTTTGAGGGTATCTGAAGATTCTGGGATCCTGAAAAATGGGTCTCTGATTCCGATTTTATTAGGACTTGTGGGATTGTGTAGAGTGTTGATTTTGATAGCTAAGGTTTCTTTCGAACGGTCAGCATCCAAGAGGTCAGAGAAGCTGTTGAGTGTTTTATTTGGAGTTCTTGGGTTTTTTTGGGGCCTGGCTATCGTTTCTGGGATGGTCCCTAAACGGGTGCTCGATTTTGATTTTGAATTATTGGATGGATTGGGGAAGTTCTCTATTGCTGTTCTTATGGGCTGCCTCGTGGGCTTCTTTTATGTGCCGGCAACGAGGAATGCTCGTGCTTTCTGGCTTGGAACTGATCAGATTCGTTGTAATTTGTCCATAATTTCCTGTGGATGGTTTGCAAGGATGCTTCTTTACGTCAATTATTTGTTGATTGTATTCACTTCCATGCTTTGGATTAGCCCATTTTCTGACCTCCTAGTTGACAAGAAGATTCATGGAACGATAGGGCCTTATTCAGTTAGTAGGAACAGATACTCTGAGTTGGTTGGTAGAGTGGGTATGTCGCGTTCAGATTACCAAAATTTCAGGCTTTGGTGTATGTTGAGTTCAGGCCTGTTGCAGATTTTGTCTCTGCGGCCAAATGTGCAGATGTTCTTGAATGAAGCAGTATTGTGTTGGTACCAGAGATTGCATTCCAGCAAGGTTCCTGATTTGGATTATAGCAGGGCCAAAGTTTTTCTGCACAACCACTACATGTTTCTTGCCGTTCTGCAGTTTTTTTTGCCTGCTGCAGTTGTACTTCTCCTCCTTGGCTTATCCCATATTGATGATAACTTACTGACAGATTTCGAATCTCTGTGCAATCTATTGCCTTGCTCTGCTTTTGTTAAAGAAATGGCCTTGTTTCTGGCTTGGTGGGTCATTTTTGTTTGGGCTTTATTTACTTCAGTGAGCCTTACTCTGTATAGACGTGGTTTTCTTTTTGTTTCTTGATGATCTTTCCTCTTCATTCCGAGCTTTGTCTGGTTCTTGAGGATGCAGTTTATTATCTCTTGGCTCTTACTTGCAGCCATGAGGTTGTTGGATTGAGGACTGTTTTGTAGCAACAAATATTATGTAAAACCACGGCCTTCTCATTCTTCATAGAGGAGTTGCAATTTTATGGCAAACATTAATATTTTTCACAGGTTTATTTTGTCATCTTCTTTTATTATCAGAGTTTGGATTTACTTGCAGTGCACGTGTGTAATTCAACAAGGCAAAACATCTTTGACTTTATATAGTTTTCTTTAGTTTAGGATTCAAAAGACTATGGCTTTTAATATTCTTCTTCCTATTGATTTTCAAGTAGTAACTAATTATGGTCCATGAAAAGTTGAGTTAAATTCTTTCTGATCCTAAAATTTGGTTGTGTTTGAGCTGTGTGGAAGCTCTTGAATTGGAATTCAGAGTGAATGTAATTTTACTAAAGCATTCACTAAGGCAACACAGGCTTGAGTTAATCAATTGAAGTAGCTTTTCAGCTGATTTAGCTCAAGAGGTTGATTGGTGAGACGAAATGGTTGCTGAGCAAGAGTTGTCTTTCTTGTGTTAAAGCAGTAAAGGGAAATTTTGGGCGCGATGGCCTTCAAATATCGTAGAATTACTGGTTAGTGCCAATGTCAAGTACGTTATTGTTATCTTCTGAAATATTCTATTTATGATAGTTGATGTACTTTGTCACTGTGTGCTGCATGAGTAGGCCACATTCTGATTAAGGTTTTACTCTCCAAGTCTTTTTCATGTTTACAAGCTATTCGCTTCTTCTACAGGTTCCATCAACTTATGTTAAATAATCATTCCTAACTGTTCCTTAGTATGTTAATGTTGATTATAGTGTGCACATGCAGGTAAAATACATCATGCTGACACATTACCAAATATAGCAAACCACCTGTTATCTGTTTTCTATTCTTGCTTTTGTTCCTGTGGTCTTTAGTTTTCTGAGGTTTGGGAAATTGTTACTCCATGTATATTTCTCCTTTGGTCCTACAAGAATTGATGTTAGTTATCACTTAAACATCCTTACTGAACTTTTATTCTATCTGAGAGTGGAAAAATATCTATGAAGAATTCCCTTATTTAATTGGCTAATACTATCACGGGGCTTATTTTTGGCTAGTCCAGATTCAAGAAAATGATATGCAAAATTCCACATTATTTTTCCATGACAAATAGCCAAAAAACTACTAATTCTGGATGTATGTCAAGTGATCGGTCTGCTGTAGGATACGGAAACTGGTCCAGGCATGGCGTGTTTCTATATTTTGGTCTCTTCTGTTTTACATGGAAGTCATCCCATGTATTTTTTCTCTTGTAATGGACTAGGAGAAGCCTTGAGGCCCTTGATTTAAGGAATAAGGAAAGGAACTGCCAATGTAATCTAGGAGTTTGCTAATGGAGGTTGTAAAATGTTGTTGTTTTAAATACGGCTTGACACTCAGATGTAACTCGTATTGTCGCACTTCAGCTAGTGGCCACAAGCTAGGAAGTTTTTCTGGAGTACATGTCCAACTACTGGTTGACCATATCCTGTTTCCATCCAGGTGGCAGGTTCTCTGTCAGAATAAAAAAATACCCCTGGTTTGAGTACCTCTTCCCTGCGTATAGGTGATTTGGGTGGTAGTTTAGTTCTGTGGTTAGTTCTGGAGAAACTGTAGACATACTATGGATAGATGCAAAAGAAATTGGAATTCACTATGTTCCTGGTGGATGTATTTTGCTTTCAATAGGTTCAGACAGCCATCACAAATTTTATACGTGTGCTTAGTTAGCGGCTTGTATAGAATGAGATAACCTATCTGCTTTGGCTACTAATTTGCGTCTGGACTCTGGCGTGCAGGACCCAATGGCTTCCTGAAGCTTGTTATGTGAAGCAAGTATGCAGAAAATCAAGAAACCTAATTGAAGTTAACTGTAAACATAACGAAGACTTCTCATGTCGTTCCCTGGTCCTTCGGATGGGAAATGGATTTGCCAATTATTGCTGCGATATATTTTGCTCTACTGAATACTTTATCCTCATCCTTTTTCTGGACTGTACCCACTCATTTTTAGGTCAATCAAGGTTGGTGTCAATGTTTCAATCGAATTCTAAACATATTAACTTGGCATACGTGTCTAACGTATTACATTACATTCCAGAGGTAAGTTGGCGTAGTTTCAATTCGCTCAGTTAGGCACAGGGTGCTCAATGTGAAAACGAGGAAAGAATAACAGACTAAGCATCTTGGATATTAATATTCAGACATGTCTTTTTTGTAGGAAATTGAGGAAAGTTATTTTTCTTTTATGTTTTAGGTGTAGATTTATCTGCTTTTGGATAAGCAGTGGAGAGTTTTGGGATATCGTCTTCTGTGATTTTTTCCCCCCCAAGATTGTGGTCAGAAAATTTCAAGTGTATGGATTTAATTTAGATGGATGCAGATATCGGGGGACCAATTGCTAACGTTTGGATGAGAATAATTTAGCAGTTACCATAAAAACATACAAAGATTTGTGGGTCCTGGCAAATTGTTTGCTGTGTGTCTATATATCATCATCTGTTATTACTTTGCTGGGTTGATTAGTGGAACACCGCCTTAATCTTCTAGGAATGTGTCTATGCCAAGGTCAGGACCTTGGCATTTTAGCGGGCAAAAGGAGCGAAGGAGAAAGGGGCCGGGGGGGGGGGGGGGGGAGGGGAGCTTTGAGGTCACACCCACTTTGAGTAAAAAATTCATTGTAATTATAATAGACGATTGAAAAAAAAAATCTGTTATTACTATCTGAACAGTACGTCTAATCGGGAAAGAAGAAAACCAACTAACCAGTGGGTGGTTAATCAATTTTTTTTTTTTTTTGGACATAAGTTAGTTAATCAATTTTTTACCCAGCTTTTTCCACCTTTTTGCTTCTTGGAAAGCCAAGTATATATTGTACTTTGCTTCTACATAAGTTTTTGAAGTTGGCGTTATACATGTTTAATCTATAATTCCTGAAATCGTGGACGACACAATCAAGTTGTTCAAAATTGTCCTTCTCATGACTACATGGAAATTGGAATCAGTGTTCAGTTCACCACTTCTTGTTTAAATATAAATAGATACAAAAACAACATAATACGAAAGGAAGATAACCACGATGTTTTTCTTTCCAGTACTTCGGGACAGAAACAAAGATTTCATTTCTCGCATACATATACCCTTGAGATATTCAGCTGACACTGAAAATGGGAACTCCATAACTATTCCTTCGCATTCAAAGGTATAAAAATCTAAGGTTTCAACTCAGATACAGGCCGTATCTCTATTGTGTCATGGAACTGAATACATATTGATACACCAAACGTTTGTTTAAAGTCAATTTTAGGCAGTCTTAATTGATAATTACTCCTTCTGTTTTCAAGAAAATGATTGCGTCTGGATTAGTATTTTTTGAGATGTTTTTTAAAAAATATTACTGTAATTGTTTTAAAGATTTTCTTTAGTAGATATGTGAGTGAGATAAAAAAATAATTAAAAATGTGTATAAAATTTCTAAAAATCATATTACTAAAAAACAGTATCTAACAAACAAAATCTCTAATTAAACTTCTGAACTTCTTGTTCTTGTTGGTCAACATGTCACTAGTCAGTCAGGCGAGATAAACCGTCTCAATGAAAGAGGGCTTATTTGATTTTGGAGGATACTTTTCAACAGCCAACCAGCTCAAAAGTCATATCGTAGTTCTTTGACCAACTTTTTTTTTTTTACGTACTGATATAAATTGATTCCCATTGGCCCAATTGTTGGTTTTGAGAAGTTCTGATTTTTGATAAAATTAATTTTATAAAAGTTAAAAATTAATTATTTCTAATCTTAACTGAAAAAATAAAAGTAAAGTTAAATAAAAAATAATTAAAAATATCGCAAAATAAATTTTTTAAAATCAGAAACTAAGCACAGAGACAAAAAAAGATGTTGAGAAATCTATTACTATTTTATCAATCTTTGTAGCAGAATTTTCCACCAGGGTTAAATGAGCTGTGTCATTTGTTGCCCCCGACCCCACCCCAGCCCAAAATTCTCAAACCATCAATTGCCCGCAATGACAAAGCCAGAATGAAACTTCTCGAAAAGCCGTACCGTAACTTCTCTCTCTCACTTTTTCAATTTTCTTTCCATTTCCTTTACGGTTTCTTGAACTTTCCCCTCTCTTTCTCTCTCTTTCTTTCTTATCTTATTTTATCCTCTTTTCCTCCTCCCTGTATTTCTTTCGTCGGAACCTTCTAGAATTACCACTATTCTTCCAGGCCCTTCCCGTCCCCTTCTTCCGTCCTCTTCCCCTTTCTCTCACTCTTTATCAGATCAGGTCACACCAGCGATGGCTCCGCCGCCGGTGGAGCCGAACGTTGGGGAATCTACGCCTGGAGATGCGCCTAGATCTATTCCGACGCCTTTTTTGACCAAAACATACCAGCTGGTCGATGACCGCACCATCGACGATGTCATCTCTTGGAACGACGACGGATCTGCCTTCATAGTTTGGAATCCGACTGAATTTGCCAGAGATTTGCTCCCCAAATATTTCAAACATAACAATTTCTCAAGCTTTGTTCGCCAACTTAACACCTATGTAAGATTCCATCATATATCCTAGCAGCTGATCGGATAAGGAATTGATTTCTTTTTTCAGACAGTTTTGATGATCTAATTAATTTTTATTTCAATATTCTAGGGATTTCGGAAGGTTGTACCTGATCGGTGGGAATTCTCAAACGACTGCTTCCGGAAAGGTGAAAAAATTCTACTATGCGATATACAGCGTCGAAAGGTGGCTACAGTTTCGACCGCCGCTGCCGCGGTTCCAGTACCTCTGGTGATCGCGGCTGCTGTGCCAGCTCCTCCTCCGCGGACAGTTTCTCCGACGGATTCAGGCGAAGAGCAAGTCATCTCTTCGACATCATCTCCGGCGGCTGTTAGAGAAACCACAACTGCTTGCGGAAGCACCGCCGAGCTAATTGGAGAGAACGAGCGGTTACGAAGAGAGAACGTGCAGCTGAACAAAGAGTTGAATCAGATGAAGAATATGTGTAACAATATTTATGTCCTGATGTCGAATTATTCGAATAACAATTGTAATGCTACCGGTGATAACAATAATACTACTAACAATCAATCGGCGGAGGGTAGCAGTAGTCAGGCGGTGAAGGCGCTGGAATTGTTGCCAAAATCCGCTACAACCGCCGCCGAATGTGGCGGGGATGACCAAATGGCAGTGGACGAAGCTGGCGCTAGTGCGAGGCTTTTCGGAGTTTCAATTGGTGGGAAACGCGCTAGGGATAATGGAGGACCTGTGGCAGCGGAGCATGATCAGGAGTTACAGCTGCAGCAGCCAGGAGCAACAAACGTGAAATCAGAGCCGTTAGATAACGAGAATAAGGGTGATAATCAAGAGACGCCGTGGCTAAGACAGTGCCACGTGCAAAATCAGAGGGTGTGTAATTAGAGCAGTAGATTGTTACTAAATTATTAGTTAGATAGGGGATCGGAATGAGTTTGGAATTGTTGCTTAACAAATGCTATTGTGATACATCCACTTGTGTGGACCCCTACGAGGAAGTTTCTTCAATTGTCACTCACTTTTTTTATTTTTTTGTTGGGGCTTGGCGGGGCCGGGGAGGGGAAGGAAGCTTGTTAGATTAACTTCCTGTTCAAGTGCCTATAAGGCGTACTTTTATGTGACTTTAGGATTGCTTTTTCCTTTAGATAAGTTGGAAGTACTGAGTAGGATATCAATATCTCATTATCAACTGGGAATGAAATGGGAATAAGAAATGACAGCCAACAATTTACCTTTCCCTTGTGTTTTGTTAATTGTATACTTTGTTAGGGAATGAAAGCAATTGCAAGAATGATGACCAATGAGTAGTGTTAAATCATTAGGGCCGACTTACCTTCAAAACTACTACTACTGAAATTTGTTTTTGTTTACAGGGGGTGACAGTGTGGAGTAGTGATTCTCGCTTTGTCCTGATCCAACAGAGTGATAGTGTTCTTGTTATTACTTCTCACACGTGTTAGGTGATGGAAGGAATTGAAGAGGGGGATCTTGATTTGCACTGCGAAGGGACAAGGGACTGGGGAATCGTTTTTTGTTTGTTAAAGTGTACTTTTGTTTTGCTGCTTAGTTTCTTCAACCTCTGCCTGTTTGTTTCATTTCATTGGACAAGTTTTTCGATTGAAGGAAATGAGTACAGATCTGTACAATCTACATATTCTGCTATTGCGTATCCTAGCGTACCCTTACCAGTATCACCAGATTTATCTGCCTTAATATATTTACCCCTATCAACTCTCCCTCTGTAATCTTAAAAATGATTCGATTCTATAAGTTTGGATTCGCAATTTGACTTGGCATTTGCATAATTCCCAACATAAGGAAAATAAAGCAAGTGTTGAATAAATCTGTCCTCCTAAATTTTATCCATTCCCATAAGAAAGTTTTTTACATTTTTGTTGAGAGCAATTATTGGGTAAGATCGAAACTCGGACGAAGTCACCGTAAAGCACCTCTTCATAAGCTAAACCCTGGGCCAACACGAGCCATACTTTCAATAAAGCCCAATTCCGGAGCATAGAGTCCTTGCCACCGCTATCCTTCACAAGAAAAGATTAAGAATAGGTAATGGCGTGCCTCACCATTTTAGGTCCATAATAAGGAGAGTATCAACAACCAAACCAGTTATTTTGGTCATGCAACTTTGCGCCTCAGTAATGAAACCTCACCAAGCCCCTTTAGCTAGCTGGGCCTGATTAGGTTGTGGAAGTTAAATTATAAACCTTATGAAAGGACCTCTATAATTGATTTGGACTAGAATGATAAATTTGATGAATAATGATTGTTGGATTAGTGCCCAATTCAGAATGTAACGCAACGCACAGCCCTCATCATATTAACGTCGACCAGATCTTTAGTTCTTACAATCTGAAAGGGCCCACGACTATGTCGTTGGGTCTTCAACGGTATTTGTCGAAGAGCACAATGTAGCCCATAACTTCAAGATGGCGGTCTTAATGAAACCCTTTTAACACAAACCTGGCAGATATTTATATAAATAGGAAAAAGAAAAAGAAAACAAACTTTGTAATAAACGAAACCTAGAATAGCGTAACTTTTTCTTTTAGTTATCTTGTTGCCTTGAGATATAAGTTTATAATTCAATGACCATGGCAGATAAAAACATATCGAAGTCCAAGTTGATGAACTTCATGATGGAACATTGTAGGTAATTAGTCAGCTCTTTGTTGAATTAACAAATTGCATTACCTGTGGAGAGAATATAAAGATATTACGGGAAGAAGGTCGAGACAGTTTTACCGGTCTAGAAAGAGGACACATGGCCCGTTTTGACTCAAAAGTGAAGAGTAAACTAGTAAAGACATGAGTGGAACGGATAGAGAGTTGAGTAGTTAGAGCTTTATAATTTTATCTCAGAAGTTGGGGGTTCGAATCTCATCAACACTATTCCCCTCTCCCAATGTAATATAATAGTATAAGCTTGATTAAAAAGAAAAGAAAAGACATGAATCCCAATGTAATATAATAGTATAAGCTTGATTAAAAAGAAAAGAAAAGGACACTGAATCGTGTCAAATTTGTATTCAAGTCAAAGATAATGATTAGAAGTAATAATAAAATTGACAGAGAATTTAGAAAAAGCTTTGCATGCGATTCCAGTCTCAACAAGGTTGAAGACGTGCCAGTTTAGCAAGAAACATCTGTTGCCAATCATCAGTATCATACATTTGGAAATTGTACAATAACAATATCTTTTGAAGGAGGAACCGTTTAGCAAGAAACATCTGTTGCCAATCATCAGTATCGTACATTTGGAAATTGTACAATAACAATATCTTTTGAAGGAGGAAATGACACTATCAATTAGCTGAGTGGCTTCCGTTGCTTAAGCCTTTGTTAATCAGATTTATGAGTATATATTCTATGCTTAATTGATCAAATTCGCAATTTTGTTACATGTAATTAGTGTTCTAATGATTATCTCTTAAACTATGGAATTAATTGTGCTCTAATAATATACAGTTTTTGCATCAAAGCACAAACAACCAAAAAACAATCTTGAATTACATTTAAATTATATTTTTTAAATAATATACCAATGAATTATAAGACTTCAATTTTCAAGTCCAAATAATAGAGACTTTCTTTTATTGTTTAAATTGTTAACACAAAACAAAAGTATCATCATTAACCTTTGTTTTATATTAAGCGAACGAGAGCCGCACACAGAGGGGGAAGGGGCCCATAGAGCACTTGTGCCAAAACACTATTGGCGAAGAACATGAGTCAGCTTCTATTTCAACCTCGTTGGCTGCCAGCGATTCGCATAAAACTAGGGTTATCTTTTCTTTCTGGATTCCATTTCTCCCATGCAAGGACACATGGCAAAAGTTAATGGGGTTATAAAAACATAATTGTGAGCATTGGGTGCTTTTCTGTTGAAAATTCTGAGCAAAACTATTTGCTAGCTAGCTTTGTCGTATTTGATTGAATATGCGTGTAATAAAAAATCTTAAATAGCAATATCAATTATTTGGACGGCAATTTGTAAAGTGTGAAAGCACATCAAAATGGCTGATTAAAACACTGGCATGGCATCTTGAACAGAGAGAGAACTTAGACACTCAGAAATGACATGCTATTAATATTTCTTCGATGCTGCAGAGAACATGTATACAGTCAGGTGGTAGAAAACTAGAACCATGCAAACGGAAAAGGTGAAAATTTGTAAAATATTCTCCAAAATTGAATGAGGTTTTCTAATGATTGCGTATTATATAAATTATATAAAAACTTCTGGAGAAGAGAGGAATGAAGAACAACTCAAATACTCACTTTGTTTACTACTCTGTTTGGATAGTCTATTTATATAAAAATATCTCTTTTTACTTAACAAACATATTTTTTTCTAAAAGGGTTTTATAATTTGCTACAATAGTGTTTTCAAAACATTCCAAACAAGATTGTATTCAGGGCCACAAAAATTGAGAATTTACATACTTGTCACTTAGGTTGAAAATTTTTCTTCGGGGAATGCACCTAAAACGAATGATAGTGGTGGTTGCAGAAATTACCCTTAAACAAGATTTTGCTAATCATCATTAAATAATTCTGCAATTGCATTTGAAAAAGCAACAGCTATCCACCATGGATTTTGCTAATCGTTATTGAAAAATTTCACCAAATTTGACTACAACACGGCAACGCTCTTTACTTCACAAAAATGAAAGGTTCTTGATCACCTTTGAAATCAGTGGGCACACAGCCTCCAATTGCAATATAAGTATAGATACATCTCCTCGGAAAGGGGAGACTAATACTTGTCGAGACGTTGAACTAGTTTTGATCGTAAATTAATGAACGATGATGGCACCTCTGTTTCATTGGCTTGAATTAAAAGTTGAAGTATTATGAGTTCATAAATTATACGTAGGTAATATATTATTTCATGCTTGATAAGAGGAAACTGAGCACTTGATCATAGGATCAACACACGTTTTACACTAAAAAAAAAATCTGGACTTCCAAGGGCATGGCTTAACTTATCAGTTCATAAGATAGTTGTCTTAATGCTTTTCCCCTCTCTTGATTGAATAAAAAGTTAAATGCACCTTCCGAAGTTGATGATAATATATTTTTTTCCTTTCTTATGTGCATTGAGAGAAGCACCAAAAAAGATGAATTCCCATTTGTCCACGATATTGTATTAAATTGTTAAAAATAAAAAAAAGGTTGTATTCTTCATTCTAAACCGAGCCAATAAGCTAAAGCCATCATAGATTAGATGCCAGGAGGCCCCGGACATACTATTTATGGTACAATATACAAAGGACTTTGATATAAATTTTAAGTGCTATATTCAGAAATTTTTGGAGGAAAAATTTTTTTTTTTTTGTGGCAGCTTCCATCTCAATAGTGGCTTCACTTTCTATTTTCAACAAGACTTGTCGATCTGAAAGTTCTTCCAACATGTTTTTTCCATAAATGGAACTCGCACAAGTATTCATGGAATGTTGGATGTGTGCCCGAATCTTAAAATATTCTCGGCCAAGCCCTCCACATACGTACGTCATTTTATCTCTTTTAGCTATAAAAAGCCACACGATCATGCTTCAAA
This sequence comes from Mitragyna speciosa, assembly GCA_024721245.1. Classification (NCBI taxonomy): domain Eukaryota; kingdom Viridiplantae; phylum Streptophyta; class Magnoliopsida; order Gentianales; family Rubiaceae; genus Mitragyna; species Mitragyna speciosa. The sequence goes on from CM045552.1 coordinate 1,888,802, forward strand.
CTCATATTGCGACATAGCTTTTGTAGTCCTACAAAACAAATTTACCTGTATTCATTTCTTTCTTTTTTTTACCCTGTTTCATCATGTCAAGGCTTGTGGATCCACTTGCGGTAGGGAGAGTTATAGGAGAAGTAGTAGATAACTTCACCCCAAGTGTGACAATGAATATTATTTACAATTGTAACAAGCAAGTTTATAATGGACATGAACTCATGCCTGCAGTCATTGTTGCTAGACCTCGTGTGGAGATTGGCGGCGAAGACATGCGTGCTGCTTTTACACTCGTAAGTCTTGACTACTGTAATAAATAAATAAGTGCTGCATTGTGCTCTCTATGTTTCTGTTTCCATCTTTTTCACACTCATGGCTTTGCTTGTCCTGCCTCTTCCTCCGCATTCTTGAAGATCATGACTGACCCTGATGCTCCAAGCCCTAGCGATCCATATTTGAGGGAACATCTTCACTGGTTTGTGTTTTGAGTTTCGTCCCACATTCTAATCCTTCATGTGCTACCAAATATTACTATCCAATTACCTAAAATCCTTTTCACTTTTAGGATTGTTACTGATATTCCTGGAACCACTGATGTTTCTTTTGGTAAGTTCGCATACTTAAGAAAATCCCTCTTGTTATTGATGAAAAGGTATCCAATACAGGTCATGTATGACACGTGGCACCTAATTTCAACGAGAGACACACAACTAAGCAATGAAATGGGATCCTTTTCGTTCAAATCCTCAAACTCATTTATTCAGCCCCTATCAAGTTCCATGTATTTAGTATTGTCACTTGTATCAAGTGTTTATCTACAGCCATCACAAATAAAAAGCTCTTATCAAGTTCCATGCATTTAGTATTATCACGTGCATTAAGCATTTAGTATTGTCACGTGCATTAAGTGTTTAACCGCAGTCGTCACAAATAAAATTAATTCAATAAATAGATAAATAATTGATATACGTAACAACACCACATCCATGGTCCTGATAGAACCGAATAAATGGGACAAAAGATATGAACCTTTCATCTTTCCTGTATGTTTGCTGTGGGAGTTAGATAGCACCAAGTCCACGTGTCATGCACGACATGTACCCAAAGCATTGTTGTTATTGATAGGTTTATAACGCTAATTAAAGCACTTGCGTGAATTATTGGTCAAAAAACAGGAAGAGAAATTGTGAGTTACGAGACGCCTAAGCCTGTGATCGGGATCCACCGTTACGTGTTTATCCTGTTCAAGCAGAAGGCAAGGCAGACGGTGAATCCGCCGGCTTCAAGGGACCATTTCAACGCTAGGAACTTCGCTGAAGAGAATGCCTTGGGATCACCCGTCGCTGTTGTTTATTTCAATGCCCAGAGAGAAACAGCGGCGAGAAGAAGATAAGAACGCAAGATTCGAAACCATGTTCCCCTAGATAGGAAAGTCTTTGGGTTTCATTAAAATATTATTCCGTGTGATGTGGCCTAATATTGTGGCGATATATAGCTTGATGCTGTACTAGTGTTGAAATTCTTGATGCCATATTTTCAGCACGTGTTTCTTTTTAATTTCTGGGGTTGTACGTATGTACTGCATTTGTAGTGTACTAAAACTGTTACTGTCTGAACTCCGATGAACTTTTCCCCACCACTACTACGAGATTTAGGGACAAGTGGGGTCCACAAAAATTTAAAAGTTTTTGTGAAGATTGGCAGGGCAGAAGTACCATCGCCATTCGGATCGTTTGTTGGATTTCTGCTGGGCTTGTAATGTGGTCCCCTACCAATCTTTGTACGACAATTAATATTAAGGAATAAAGACATACTCTGTCTATGTTGCAACTGCATAGATTTCGCTATTACTGTTCTTTGCTCTGGTTATCGAAATGGTTCACCCCAGTATGATATAGTCGATGCAGTGGTTGGATCCCTCTGGTGGATTCATTTCTGCTGAATGTTTCGAGTCTGCAATAGTAATCTTCATTTTAACAAGGATTAATGTCTCCATGCTGAACCCGCCAATTAGAATGCGCTGCCTAAAGAATAAGTTTTCTTGGGCACTGTTTGTCTGGTTGTCCGTTTCTTTAGTTGTGAAATCTCCAAGAAGACTAAATACTTGTGTTAACCTTCCTGCCAGTTTCATTAACTCTCAAGCAGGACATGCAAAGGCATGTCAGGTGGACCAGTTAGATACTGCTAAAGAAAGCACATTTAATCAGACTGGGCAATCTCAAATGATACAAAAACTTTCAATCTTCTGTGTTGCAGTTTACGCGCTCAAACAATTTTCTTAACACGAAATGCTTGTATAGATTTTCCGAATCTTACCGTTTTTATCAACTGTGCAAAGAGAAAAAGGGATCTACATTTACAGCCACTGATTCTAAAAAGAATAACAACAATTAACATGTTTTGATGCCAGACTGACAAGCTCCAAGTTGACAACGAAGAGAAGCCGCAAACACGCATTCCGGAAGAATCAGTGATTTGAGATTCATGACGTCCAACCTTAAAGGCATGTTCCGCTATCCTAAAATCAAAATTTAGTTACCAGACGAGAAGGCAGATATCATCATCCAGTCAAGCATTAATTTCTGCATTACATTGAAGCTCCCTGCTGCAGCTTCTTCTGCCCCAAAACATGCTTGAACAGGTGGTCTTTCCCAATCTTACACCTTCCATTTTGTCTGCATCAACTGATGTGGACTGCGAACGATTTGGGGATTCTCCTTGCGTTTCATTGTCTCCTGTTTCTAAGTTAGGGCAAGGTCCATCGTTGCACGTGCACAAAGGAATGGCAACTGAAGGAAATGGACTGCAGGTGACAGGACAGAAAAGATCTGATGAAACAGCAATCACTCGGTTCTTTCTAACATCCTGTGAGCTAGAAGGTGTTGACCGTTCTTGTTCTCGAGGGTGAAGCATGCACGGGGTACATAAGCCCAGAGATAGATGTAATTTACTTTCCTTTGCTGGAGAACCAGGCAATTTGTCAAAAGAGACAATACCATGTCTGCAAAGAGGACAAGGAATGGAACCCGGGGGGCCCAGCAATTCGGAAGGGATGTTGCTTGTCGAGCAAAGATAGAGTGCACATCTTACACAAAGTTCATGTCCACAACCTAAAAGCATAGACCGGAGGCTTGATTATGAACATAAACAAATATTGATGTGTTAAACACACAGGCATATAGAAAGTTCAAGGACCATACTGGTATCTGGTTTTAATGAAGGCTTCAAGATGGTAATTTAGAAAGATGGACAAAGGCTTGTAAAAAGTACAAATTTCTGGTATGCAGTGTTATTGTGCCCAGCCACCAAAGTGGTGGCACGGCATAGACTCCTAAAGGTGTTTTGTAGCAGAGCAGTAAGCCTTCTTAATAGTCAACAAACATTTTTTGTCAAATAAAAAAGCAATGAGAAGGATTTCCTAATTCAGGATTCAAGCAAAGAATTATAATGCCAGAGATACTAAACCAACTGACAAAGAATTGCTTAGAGCACATCATTAGATTGCAATGAGAGTGGACAGAATAGTGATGCAGGAAAAACTTCAAGATCCCTATGCATGTCACTTTAAAATATAAAGTGAACAGGCAAAGAGAGAAACAGTCCGATGGATTTGGAAGTAAAGTCTATATAAGGTCCTGAGAGTTCTCTCTTTATGTTAATGAACCAAAACAACAAATCTATGCTTTTCAAACTTAAGAACTTGAACTGGCAATTACTGAAATGAGAAGTACTGGGCATTAACAAAATTAAAAGCAGTAGTAGTTTCATCTTGAAAATGCTAGGCCATTCCTACTGTTTTCAGTTCTAAAAGGATTAAAGGTAATCAATCATAAAGCCCCCCCCCCCCCCCCCCGCGCCCTTTTCCTCCTCTCTTCCCTCTTCATTCCTCAAAAGTCTACATTGTTGCAAGAAAGCATGGTCCACACAAGAATTCTTGAAGTGACAAAAATGTTTTTAACTTTGGTTTTGGCATCTCCAACTCTTATTTTCAAGACTTAACGAGAAATGAGTTTTCCCTACATATTGGTTAGTTCGGTCAGTAGCTACAATCAAAACAAATCATGCAGCACATATTGTTCTATCAAAACAAAATAACAAGGACATAGGAAGAGAGAAATAGCAGACCTTCAGCAGCTACTGAACATGGTCTTTCAAGGCAAACAGCACAAGTATCATAATCATCAGAAGAGGATGCTGACATCTGCAGCCCACACTCTCTGCAAAAAGTTGCCAAATATTTAGGCTCATTTAACTAAATTTATTTAAGATATTCTTTATAGTACTAAAATCATCGTCAACAAAGAACTGAACCAGTGACCAGAAAATTAATTCACAACAACACAATCAGGACATACAACTTTAGCAATTACCTTGCTATGTTAAGCACACTCATCAGAGGAAGTGATAAATAATGAGATGATGGGAAAACTGGAAGTATTGAATCTGAATTTGGAGCCAAAAGTGGTTCAAGCCAATGGCGCCCCCACGTCCTGGCAACATCAAGAGGGAGCCACCTGAAAGAATTCATGTTTACTAAAAAGCAGACAAACAAAAGACACAAAAAAGGGGGAATGATGACTATAACAGTGTTCATTGATCAAAAGCAAGAATTTCAATACTTAATAAATTACCCGTTACAGTTTAATGTCATCCTATTGGCACCCTTTGAAAGAAGGATCTGCAAAAAATGAAAATCACTTTAAAGGTCAGAACACCAGAAAGTAGAGATGGTAGAGAAAGACCCAATCATCACCTGACAACATTTTAAATTTCCCCCACAAGCAGCATAGTGCAGAGGAGTGCTACCAGCTCCTACAAGGCCATTTCATGCAGAAAAATGAAAATTCAAATACTAGTACGAGCCACAAGTTGGCCTGCCAAGAAAATACAGCACCAATCCAAAAGAAAAATACCTATTAAATCCATTGAAGTTCCATAGTGAAAAGTCACAGCTGAGACGTTTGCATGGAGATCAAGAAGCAGTTGTACACAATCAAAATATCCATTTAATGCGGCCATATGGAGAGCAGTGATTCCACCATCAGCAGCCTTATTTACAAACTTCAACAGTGCACTGTAGAAAAAATTAAACAAATATGGATGACTAAATGTGACCACATGAATTGGATAGTTTGTTATATTCTTCAACAAATAATATTGGCAGAGCTAAGCAATTTCTGTTTCCATCTCTAAGACATTGTGTCATCTCTATTTCAATTTGGATACCATTACTTTTTTCAAAGGGTATCTTAACACAAATACAAAAAGAAGAATGGTAAATCAAGTCCACAAAAACCCTACTTCTCTGTCATTCTATAGGTTCTTGAAGATCTTTCAGGTCTCTACTAATACCAACTCAACCTTATCTCTTTTCAATCTTTCATCTATCCCCAACTGCTTCTATTATTAACCGGCCCAGCAAGTAACTATGCTCCATCGAAGGACGAGCAATCACAATTCAAAGCTCAGAAAATCTTAAGGTTTATTGAATGTATGTTGATGAAACAACCATATCCAACTCGTCTCATTAAACTTCAATCACAAATAAAAAGACCGATGGAGCACATTAGAATTACGAACCTCTGCTCGTGCGTGCTTTTTATAATTGAACCATCACTTCTATCACCATTTGTTTGACTGTCCATAGATTCAAAAGGAGCGCTTGGTACATAATCAGCCACTACAAGCCTCATACATCTTACATGCCCATTAATGGCTGCAAAATGGAGTGCTGTCCTGGCACCAAGATAGTCTGTTCTTGTCACCTGAAAAGTTTGAAGCACAGTATTTATACTCTTAAGAATTTAGTCTAAATTCAGGTGAAGATCTTCAAAATGCAAAATCTAGATGTTCTAAACCCACCCGACCTATAATTTAAATCCACCTGTAAAAACTAAATTTAAAGAAAATTATCCGTCTTCTTCCCCATATCTGCTGAAATGTGGGCAAAAAAATTAAAAAAAAAATAATGCAAATAAAATGAAAACTCACATTGCATCTAAATAGAAGAAGAGTTTGAACAACTTCCCAATGGCCATACCGACACGCTTGCATCAATGCCGTCTAAAGCAAAATAATCAAATAAACAAAGCAGTCAATTTAAATCTAGATCCACCAATTTATCTCATAATTCATGGAAAGAACAATCATGCTAAAAACGAAAGGGAAAGTAGACAAGAAGATGGAAGAGCCAAAAAGTCAAAATCTTGTACCTGACCACAATAATTTCTTGAATTCACATCAGCTCCATTCTCAAGCAACAATGCAACAATCTGACAAGTCCCAAAATAAACATCATAAAAAATGCACCAAGATTTGCACAAATGCACATGATCGGAGAAAAACATTCACCAAAAAGATTAATGGCTCTGAACAGAAATCAGAAAAAGAGGAAAAAAAAAGAGTCAGTGCAATCGATTAAAGATGTACCTCGTTGTGGCCTTTAGCAGCAGCAAAGTGGAGAGGAGAGTTAAGCCCACCAAAAGTTGAGTACTTGGCTAGACATGGGTTGCAATCAAGCAACATCTTTGCCTCCACAAAATCGCCGTCCCTGGCCGCGGATACCAACCTCTCACCTGAGGCCGAGCACCCAAAAGAGTTCCCCATCTCACTCCAGAGCAATCACCCCTCGAAAAAAACAAAAATCTCAGCTAAAACTTTGAGAGAAGAATAGGAGTTGATAAGTTGTCTATCAATACTTCTAAAAAGGTGGGAAATTAGGTCAACTGTCGTTAAACAAATTTCAAAAAAGAAGCAAGAATAAAATGTAAAGAAGATGACTAGCAACAAAATACAAATGGAAAGAGAGGAGGGCTTTATTTATTTATTTATTTATTTTCTCCTGAAAAAAAAGGATGATGTGGAAGAAAAAAATGTATCTTTTTTTTTTCTTTTCTTTGTTTTAGGTGGATGGAGTGTTTTTGGGGGCTCTGTTTTTGTTCTTTTTTGTTTTCTTGATTTGTAAGTATACAATTTGGGAGGGTAATGGAACTGGATGGGGGGATATCTATATACTACTCCCAATGTGGACAATATACCATATAGTAATTAGGACATAACAAAAATGTTTTGCTTTGAGAATACAAAGTGAGAGGAAATAGGAGGAGACTCTTTGGGGAGGGCTCTGTTGATTGTTGAGATGTGATGGCAATCGTCTTTAGGGCCAAAAACTTTACCTTGTGTTCTTTTTCTTCTTATTATCAGCTGCTTTTGATTGTGTTTCTTATTTCTTGAGGTTGGGCCTGCCTTTGACCCCACTTTGTCTTTACCTTTTTTGTTGGTGTTACTTTCAGTTTTATACTTCTATATTTATTACCAGTGTCTTAGTGCTGACATGTCTTGATGGATTGATTGGTTGATTGCCTTTTCCCTATGCGACTGTGGTCTCCTCTGCATTTGTCTCTCTTTGAAGCTATACTACCCTCAGGGTGCTCGGTTGGCAAGTTTTGTCTTACTGTTTCTATTTATACTCATCAATTGTCAAACAATTGCTGAATATTTGCGACTTTGTGAGTAGGAATTTTGCTATAATGTTAAAAGTGAAGGAAAGAGGAAGGAAGAGATGGATGAGTTTGAAATCCCTTGCTTTAGCTAACCCTCTTGACTCAATTATACGTGAGAACTGGGGTACGTTTATTTTTCCATTAGTCTGTTGGGGATTTTAATCTTGGTTGGACCAGAGGTCCTTTTTTCATTTCTTTTTTATACATCATCTTTGCTAATCTAATTAGTCTATCGAAAGCCTCTGTAAATTAAAATGACCGCACCAATTCCGTAAGATGCAAAACTCGTTACTTTTTTTTTTTTTTTTCTTCCTAACTAAAATAATACTAAGTAAAACTTTATAGAAAGATAAGAGAAGCGACAATCAACGAAAGACAAAAGAAAAACAGAAGATTTCCCCAGGGTGACAGGTGAAAGAATGCTGTTTCTTCCACGCATAAAACATAGAAGAAAACTTGAGCAGTTCTGAACTGAACTGACGATGAGCATATTCACTGTTTTCAGGAGGTCCAAAATATCATCATCTGAACCCGCTCCTCTCGTAATCGAGGTAACAAATTATGAGTTGGATTTTGACAACTTGGCATGAAACTTGTACATCGTACGCATGAAATAATTCAGGGGTTTTGATTTCGTTTTCTTTAGCTTTTTTTTTTTTCAAATTTTTATTTACTTTGTACAATATTACTTACTAATAAAGTATTGCAAGTTGGCTGGATTAGTTGGATTCGGTTGTGATTTGTGATTGTCGACAGCGACCCGCCAGGACAACATCGATTCCCAATTTATTACCTTCGAATACATGTTATCTTTTTAATGTACACATGTTATCTTTTTAATGTGCACACGTTATTATTATTATTTTTTGATTACCTTTGAATTACGTATTGAATATATTGTGTATATATACTCTATACAGCAAATTTACTTTCAATCAAACAAATTGCATGATTAGACTTTCGTAAATGTAGGACAACATTATTTTCATAATTGGAGGAGTAAAAGACTATACAAAATTGTCCACCTTAATAAATGTTGTTACTTGTTAAACATACAACGGTAACAACCCAACGTGCACGAGAACTTGAGTAGACCCATCCTCGTGATAGTGCACCAAACAAAGACCAATTCTACAAGCTAAATTTATGTTTTGATCCAAAAGAAGAAATTTATGTTCCTAGTTAATATAGATCCGTAACAAATTTGGATTTGTACCCCCAAAAATTTCTTAATATTGAACATTGTTCTCTCAAGTCTCAAGCCTTGAACTGACACATGTTTTTCTTGATTCTTAACTTTTGATTCCGGTTATACACGTATTTATAAATCTTCTGACCAAGAAAAAAAAAGTATAATAATAATTAGTTAATTACCGACGCGTCACAAATTCAAAATGCTTGTACGTCTAATTAAAAATAACAGTAGACCGTCAACTACTACAATCTAATCTTGAATTTTTAGTGGAATGAGAATTCTTGAATTTGGTTGTTTATTGAAGGAAAAGAAATGGTTCGATGGGAGATCAGATGTTAGGATTGAGCAGAAATAATACTTCATCAATTGCTATCACAGTCAACGAGAAGAACATATTATATTTTACACACTTCCAGGTTTCTTAAAGGTCACGGGAGGGCCACACCATGTTGCATCTCATTTTGTTTACTTATCAACGTAATAATTAAACTAACTATTTCACAAGTGACAAAGAAGACATATTTGATTTTTACCCCGTTGCATCACATGATTTGTCGTTTGTTTGCTAATTAACTTTTTTTTTTAAAATCAATTGTTTGCTAATTAACTGGTCTACTGAAAATGGATGTATATAACGAAGATGACGCAGTAGCAAGTTGGATAATGGAATGAGAGTTGAACTGAAAAATCGAGAAATGGAAGGACGAAGGGTCGTTTGGTTGAATGTAAAATATTTTTCTAAGGAATTTGTTTTTTTTTAAAAATATTTTACATAGAAAATGTTATTTTCTTTACAATTTTTTAGTGTTTGGATGACAGCGTAAAAAATTTTTAAAAACTAATTTTTTTTGATATTTTTTTATTTTTTATTGTTAATATGAATTAAATAGACTAATAACAATTATAATTAATTTTAGACAAGTAAATAGAGTTAACTAGTGATTGTTTTGTTTATAAGTAATCTTCAAAATAATATAATAGTAAAATATACATAACTATAATCACATTATTGTGGAGCCCAAGATTATGAAAAAAATTAGTTGATAAGAATTAAAAAACAAAAATTAGTTTAGTAATTGAAGTTATAAAAGTAAGTAATTAAGGTTTAATGTCACTCTTAAATTCTAAAGAAAATAACTTACATTCATTGAGTATGTAAGTTATTTTTAGCCAAAAGAAAGAAAATTCAAAACTATTTTACATAGAAAAACATTTTTTAGTGTTTGGCACCAAAAAAAATATTTTCAATTCAAACAAACAAACTGACACCAAGAGGAAATGGACTTCCAACTTCAAGACTCCGGTAGATACACCTTCACTGTTAGAATAAGTTGGGCCTTAGCAAAACAGTCAATGGAAACGTTTTACCTAACTGGGTTACAAATTGGCAGAGCAGCAAACTGTTTTCAAGTTCAATCCATCTCGTCTTCTAAACATAACCAAGTAGCTCCCACTAACGTAAGGAAGGAAAAGCTGGTATCCATTTTCAATTTCCTTTTCTATCTTGTTGCTCTATAAGTGGGTACTTTGAATTAAAAATTTTCTGTCGAGCAGGAAGCCGAAGACTCAAAAGGCTTATATTGGGCCTGCGTGTATGTAGCACGTCCATGTTTGTTTTACTTACTGGATTAGATTATCTATATGGCAAGCCTAGCTATGATGTGCACATGCACATTTGTAAAAGAGAACTCATTCTTTTTAACAAGCAAATAATCATAGTTCCTCTATTTTTCACCCCAAATTTGTGGGCCTTCTTCTATTAGAGAGAGAGAGAGAGAGAGAGAGAGAGAGAGAGAGACTCTTTTGCTGGTTATGTGCATAAATCCCTTAACAATAAATGCTTTTTAGTTAAAAGTACTTCTTCAAGGCAAAGTTTTTAGCTTCTTCCAGCATGTCCAAGGGGAGAAAACACAGAAAAAGACACAGAACAATGTCTCTCATATAGGAATCAAAGACCAACAAGAATGGGATCAGAGTTCTAAACCACTCCGACATCGCCACAAAACTAGCATTCATTGTTTAATATTTAAAAATTTTAAAATTGCAATTTTTTAAAGAAGTGTGTATGTATGTGTGTGTATACATATATGTATGTATGTATGTATATTTGACGATTTAATCAAACACACTATCTACTGAAATCAAGGTTATGCTTAATTTTATCAAACACACTAGGAACGAATAGAGAGTCGAGCAGTTAGAATTCTACAACTCTATCATAGAGATCGGGGGTTCGAATCCCACAAACACTATTCCCTTCCCAAATATAATAGTATAAATTTACTAAAAAAAAAAAAAAAAAAACAGTCGAACACACTATCTACCGAAATCGGGATCTTTAACAAGTGCTCGAACTTGGTGAACTTGGTGTTGAGCACAAACCAAACAGGCTTGATGCTCGGTTTGTTGACATCCCACATCTAGCACTGATAATGGTAACTAGTAAGAAAAATACACTATCAAAAACTGTAACTAGATTTTTAGTTATAAACAAATTTTGACCATTCAAGAGTCATCTTCAAATACAAACTCTAATCCTTATTCTACCTGTAATATGAAATACTAATTTCTTACATAAGTATCATTTATTATTATTATTATTACAACATAGACCCTAAGAAAAAAACACTTTTGCTGACATATTCATTACTAGACTTTATATTTACTTTTGAATCAGGATTTAGGATTTAGGATTTAGGGTTCAAGATTCAGAACGTAGGGTTTATGTTTTTAGAATATAGGGTTTTAATTAGATTTTAAAAAAATAGTGGCAATTATGGCTTTCTTTTTGTTAAGGAAAATTAAAGTTAATTTTTTATTTATTAAAAATAGTTTTAGATTTTTTTTAGTAACTTAGGATAATAAGAGATTCTTTTAAAATTAAATTAATTTAGTATTAATTTAGAGAAATACTTTTTTAGTAAGTTATAATAATATAGGACTCTTAAAGTAATATATTACGTTAAGTGCTGTGACATTAAATATCACAGTATCTACTATTGTTCTAATAAGTAATTATTAGAACAATAGTATCGTCAAAGACGCTGTGATATTCAGTATCAAAGACACCGTGATATTCAGTATCAAAGACACCTAACGTAATATGTTACTTTTGGATTAATGCTAACCTAACCTAATTTCACAAGAGTCCTATATTATTGTAACTTACTAAAAAAGTATTTCTCTAAATTAATACTAATTTAATTTAATTTTAAAAGAATATCATATTATCCTAACTTACTAAAAAAATCTAAAATTATTTTTAATAAATAAAAAATTAACCGTAATTTTCTTAAACAAAAAAAAAGCCATAATTGCCACTATTTTTTAATCTGATTAAAACCCTAAATTTCAATAGCATAAACTCTACGTTTTGAATCTTGAACCCTAAATTCTAAATCTTAATTCAAAAGTAAATATAAAATCTAGTAATGAAAATGTCAGCCAAAGTTTTTTTTTTTCCCAGAGTCTATGTTGCAATAATTAAAAAAACAGTAATACTTACGTAACAAACTGGTATTTCAGGTTATAGGTAAAATAAGAATTAGAGTTTATAATTGATGATGACTCTTGAATGGTTAAGATTTGTCAGTAATTAAAAATCTAGTTACAGTCTTTAACAGTGATATTTTCCTAATTATTACAATTAGTAATCTCTCAGGACGTCATAAAAAATACCATATGGCTTAATTTCTAGAAGCGGACAAACCACTGCTGCCGACATTGTTCTGGGAAGAAACCAAGCTAAATTTTAAAAAAATAAAAAAATTCTGAACGATATAAAACAAAAACTATCTGCATTTAACAAAAAGGGATTCACAAATTATATTTATCGTTTGGTGCCGCAAAGGTTTAGCAATCTGAACGAAATATAACAAAAACAATCCCCAGCTATGTGTATGAACCCTATTACAAAACTATCACGTCGACACTAAAAGGGCTGACTTTCCACTCATGAGCTATACGAGTCAATACCCGAACCACCATAATCCAATGGGGACCAAGCTGGAAAAACCACCCCATTCAGCCATTGAACCAAGACATGTCTTAAATTGAACTTAAATACCCACATAGGATTCACTACGGTTCGTTCTTGACTCGAATCAACCCCCCTTCTTTTGGTGCAAAAGTCTGTACCAAGTTCTAACCAATCTCTCCCTTTCAACAAACAAATCTTCACCACTGCCCAAAAAGACAGAAGAAACAAAATTAATTAAGCTCCCCATGCAGCAACTATGCACTTCCCCCGCTGGTCAAGTGCACTGGAGGGCAGATTTGATACCCTCAAGTGTACGACCAATTAAAGTATTTACTGTGTCTACAGACTCCATAGTCAGCTTGGCTGCTGGCAAGCTGTTCACGAAAATTTGGAACCCAACCGTCAGCAAAGAACCATTGCAGCCGCCACCAACAGCAGCTTCTTTGGCCAAAGTTTCAGTAGAGCTACTAGTTCCAGTTGAATCAGGATAGCAATCTGGAAGTATTGCAAAACCTGAAGGCAGCAATACCACACGTGAAGAATCTCCACCGCTCATCACCACATTAATTGCAGGAATATCAACTGCAGCATATACTATGAGTGATCCCGACACGTCTGTGCATGTTTCCTGCAAGATCATCATGCTGCTTTGGTTTGAATTTTGACTTGAACCCTGCATAATCAAGAAAACCAAAATTTAAATAAGGCACAGTAAAAAGAATTGCAGATGGCTGACGGTTCTATATGGCTAAAATACTCCATGCATCCACCACTCACACTTGAACGGATAAGAGATATGCTGTTGCCAAGATCCAGGCCTTTAGCTATATGTAGCATCTGTTGCATGGAACCATTATTGGACAAGACATCCCATTGGGACCTTGTCTGTTCATTCCGCAGGAAGTCAAAAAGACGCTGCTGTGACACGGGCATCCAAACAGTAGTAGCGGCACTCAGTACCACACCAGGAGGCTCACCAGGGTTGCCTATGCTGTTCCGCATCATCAATCTTACATCATCTGTACTTCCAGCTTGTACAATCTCCCACTTGTGGACAGTTCCACACACCCCAGCACAGAAATTACGAGTCATGCGCTGTGCAAGATTAGCAAGGCTCATCCTACCACTTGGACTAATTACTGTCAATAAATGAAATTGCATTAGATTCAAATATAGCAGTTATTCTTTAAGCATATAACTCAAAAGACCAATCCTCGAGAAAATAGGCAGTAGTTACAAGTATGGTGTCAACAGACAAGAATGTTCAAGAAGAATATGAATAAAACCTGCATGATCTCCACCTGGAACAGTCGAAGACATGATGATTGCCAGGTACTCGCTTTGCCTTTCAAGGGTGGCAACCCACCTTAGTGCACCAAAGCCCAAGCCTGACCTGAGCAAGGGCCGGCAGAATTGATGAACATTACTATCATCATATTCCATGTGTTCAACCCAGATGACCTGAAATTTACCATTCAAATTTATATATGACCCAAATTTGAGCACCATGTCAACATACTCGAGCATAGACATGACATCTATTAAACAAGATAATATTGCATATGTGCATGTCTTACTTGAGGAATATGGATTACATTACTCCGTATACAGCAAAACAAAACTTCACAAACATGCATGGATGAAATGGTCAACATAAAAGGGAAAAACTCAAGTCACTCATCAAGATGACCAAGTGTCAATAGTCATGACTGAGACCTGGCCCTTGGTTGGTTTCATTTGTGAACAGTCATTTGATTGTTCCTACAAAGAAATACTTCATTATTCATCACTCTCTATGGAAGCATGATTCATTAAATCTGTGTGTGTGTGTATGTGAGAGAGAGAGAGAGAGAGGGGGGGGGGACTGTTATTTATATACACACATGTAGCACAGAAAATTTGTTTGCGTAAATCCATAAATAGACAGATACGCTAAACTACTGCTAAACACATGCTCCACGAATACATGAAGTGTGTGGTCAACCTTAAGGGTGCGATTACCAAGATTAGTAACAAAAGTCACATTCAATTATGAGACAGCTGCATATATTAATATTCAAAAGAGAAAATAAAGGCACTATTATTTTCCATATTCAGACGAAATCGTCTACCAAGATGGATAGATAATTATGTTATCTTGCTTTAAAAGATTATAATACAAGAAAAGTTTACAGAGTACAGCAATGGTGATCATAAACAATGTATTTACATATGTGTGAGTGTGTGTCTCCACATGCATGCGAACGCGTGTTTCTGTTTTGTGAGTCTCTGTGTGTGTGTGTGGGTGGGTGGGTGTGTGTGTGTGTGTGTGTGTGTGTGAGAGAGAGAGAGAGAGAGAGAGAATAGAAGCATCATATGTATATTTTATACAACAGAAGATGGAAGCTTCAAGACCTTTAACCTTTAATTTAAAATTAGTACAGTCATCAAGGTAGAAGTAGAAGAAAAAGTCCCACCATTATTATAATCCAGATACCATCATTCACACGTTTCCAAATTGGCAATAGAATAATTAAAGAGATGCTAAGAACCCCACATCTGAGATTTGATAGCTATCACAATAAAATATACGATAGTAGTAGAGATTTGAACGATATCAGTTAATACTTGAGAGGTTTCTAAAAGTGAATCAAGTCTTCAAAGCAAAGGGAGGAAAGATTGGGGCTTCTCTGCTCGTAGTGTCTCTTGATGTAACCATAACCATGCAAACAAATAACTAGCTATAGAACATAAAAAGTATGCAACAAATCAATTGCATGTAAAAGAACGACTAAAAATAAAAATCTTTAAGTAATTCATTACCTTGGAACCATTATCTGGCATATCTTGCACAATGCAGCCAGAAGGAAGCCTTCTGCAACCCCCAAATGATTGTGCATTTAGACCTTCTCGAAGGGAATCAAAAGACACATCAACCACAGCCCAAACTCCTTCTGCATGCTGCTTGCAAAACCGGAGAAACTTCACTTGATGGACAGGGACCAACGGTGAAAGAACTTGGAATTCAGCATTCATCTACAGAAACAAAAGGAAATTGCTGGCGTTAACCATGAAGAAAAAGAGGATAACAAAGAAGAGATTCTTTGCATTCTTAGGGGAATTTAGATTCTTTCCATTCTTAGAGAAATATCTAAATAAAAGTATAATGAAAAACACACCAGTTGCAAAGCACCATTTCTAGTTCCTCCCATGCCACCTGAAACCACATCAATAGTAAAGGTTCTCCCAACCATACATGAAAAGATCTCGGTCCACCGGTTCTGCAAAAATAATACAGAAAAAAATAAATTGGGAAAAAAAAGTGCATAAGTTTGTACACTTACGAAAACCATTAGAAAGGTGGGGCATTACCAGCAATAAAATAAACCTAAAAGCAAACGCAGCAATTACAAAATTGCATATAAATCACAAATCATGAAAGATTTAGATAAAATTCATGAAGGCGAAAAATAACTACGAAATTGAATACGTATTCTAACACAAATTAAGAATATTATTAATAGCAATAAAAGTGAATAACCTACCAAGTCCATTAATATCTCAACAAGAGACATGCTGTTAATATTTATGGTTCCAGTTGCTCTTGTTGCTTCTGTTATGAAATTACTCGGTTTTGTGCCGATACAAGGAGGAAATACTCTGGTGTATTCCTCAAGGTTCAATGCTTCTCCACACCCATTCAAGTTTCTAAACCAGAGAGGATTATCAATTTCAGCCAGCTTTAACAGTTCATCCATTGCAGCCATTGCAAGCCCTAGATACATGGATTTGTCAATTGACGGATCAAAACTGGTCATGCCCAAGGAAGATCTGGCAGTAGGTAGCACAGGCATAGCATTGCTAATCACGCTGCCAAAATCAAGTCCCATAGGCAACGGAGCGCCAACTGAACTCAAGCTGCCAAAGCCATTTCTTCCTACTGCAAGCTCCAAATCAGAGTTGCCTGGAGGCATAGAACTGGCCAAGGATGACAATGGCCTACCCAAAAATTTGTTTGTGACGACACAAATTCGATTGAGCTCATCCCTCAGCCGGGCATTCTCAATCCTAAGATGGTGCTCCTCAACAGACAGCTCACCAAGAGCCGCTGGTCCACCACAATTGCTGCAAACTGGATTCCTCATGGCTTCCTTCAGTGCAATATTTTCGATCCGGAGCTTATCGTTTTCCTGCTTCAGTATTGAATTCTCGTGGCGTTCCATTTGAGTCTGACAAACGAACAGTTTGATCTTTCCATGAAACAAACTTCCACGCTAAAAAAACGCGTATTAAACAAGGAACAGATCAGTGAAAATTACCTTCATTTGGGTTCTTCTATTCTGAAACCAGAACTTCACCTGCTTGCTTTCCAAGTTTAGTCTCCTGCCAAGTTCCAATCTTACCTTCTCATCGGGATGGGGGTTCTCCTTAAAGGCACTAGAAATATTTACATAATATAAATTAAAAATCGTCATGTATCACGCAGCAAATCTCAAAATTTTTCGTGAATATTAAATCACAAAGGCAACAAAATTTTCACAAATGCAAAGTGCACTCACGCTTCGAGCTCTTGAATTTGAAGAGGAGTGTGCCGATGATATTTCTTTCTCCTAGAAGATGATTTGTCTCCCGAAGTGTCCTGATCGTCGCCTGATCCACCTTCAAAGTTGTCACTACCGGACCTGCTCTCGTTCTCCTCCTCCCGGGCCCTTTCCGTAGCTCCAGAACCGAAATTTTCCCCTATCATACCCATCTCACCAGCACCCTCCATCTTCGGTTTCTGCAAATAAGCCCATTTCCCCATGAATCAATCACACAACAACCAAGACAGAAATAACTTGAATAAGCATTAAAAGGTAATCCTTTTAGTACTAAAAAAATGCACATGCAAACATACACAACGAGAGAGATAGGGAGGCATACAACGGCAAGGGAGCGGCGTGAAGATTTGAAGATAGGCTGGACAACAGGAGGAGGGGAGAGTATATGTGGCGGTTGAGAGCGAGGCATAGCAGAAGTAGGAATGGTGTTGTATAGATTATCAACCACCATTCTAGCGTATTCCCCACCACCACTACCACCACCACCTGCACCGCTGCTGCTACCACCGCCAATTAAACCCCCAAAACTCATGAAAACGGACCAGTGTGAAACCCCAAAAAAAAAAAAAACTACTACTTCCTTTTTTTTATTTCTTTTGCTTAAGAAAGACTCAACCTTTCTTTCCACCAAAAGGTCAAAATCTTCTACAACTATTAAAGAGTTAAAAAATCCCTATCGTTTTCAAAATGGTATTCCCCAAATTTTCTCCATGATTTCATCTTTCCTACATTACAAACACTACTACTTAAACTTTACATCTATTATAAGATATAGTAATATTTCATCCAAGTTTACCAATATTCCACCATAGCAACAGTCAGCATTTATAACGTTTTAGAGAGGGTTGGACCGTGTTTGGACCACGCTCTACTAATACATATTACTACTAAACAACTCAATCCATACCAACCAAAACCAACACAATTTAAGAACAGCCAAACGGGTTGGTAAAAGACAACCAAGATACCTTATTGCACCTTCCACACTACCACCATATACTAGTTCATTATTTACATGACAAAATGAGAAGAGAAAGAAACCCTAGATTTGGAATTTTGGTTTTTCAGTCAGAAAGAGAGAAGGTTTGACTCCTTAGCTGTAATGATGGAGAAACTTGAAAGGCTCCCCTGTCCCCCCGAAAAGTTGTGTGAAGGGAAAAATGAAAAGGTTTTAAACTATCATTTCATGGCAAAGCCAAACAAGAAAAGCAAACTAGAAAAGTGAAAAGCCACAAGTAAAATAAGAAAATTTAAAAAAAAAAGAAAAAGAAAAACCCACTGAAAATGTGGACTTTTCACTACCTTACAAAATGAATACTAACAAAAAATTACTGAAAAAGACCAGTTGACTCAATCTAGTCTCTTCCCTCGCCTAGTTCCTTTTCTCTCTTTCTCACTGCCCCTTCACACCAACAAAATGTAACCGCGCGTGTTTCAATGTGCAGAAGAAATGATGAGATGAAGGAATAGTACAAACTATCAGATTCGGGAGTTGACCTCCTTGGCAATTGGCATCAAACAAAGCAAAGGAGTCCCTCTCTAGATGCTGATACGTGTTGGGATCCGTTTTAGACTTTAGACAGACTGATTAATTTATTGATTGGATGAATCAATGGGTTACTGATAGATTAAAGTAAAGAAATTAGTAAAATAAATTTAAAAAAAAATGAGGGATGGCAGAGTAATAGCTGACTTACAAAGTTGTGTTTCACTAGTCTCGTTGGAGAAATCGAAACCCTTTAATAAAATGAAAAGAAAACAGAGGACTGTCAATGGTTGTTTCTTCTCTGGTTTGAGAGAATCAAATCCAGAAAAAGAAAGGAAGAAAGAATGAATGAAATGATTGAAAAGAAAAAAAATGGGGGACTTGCCTCTTTCTTCCTCTAGATGTTGCATGCAATTTTGTTGCTTATATCCATCTTGTTTAATGACCACTTAATATAAGGGGACAATGCATTGTTAAAAGGAAAGTAAGTGAAATTGGTAATGATATTACTACCAACTTTACTTTAGTAGATAGATTTTCTCATCTTATTATTTAACCTTAAAAAAAAATGAAAAGAATAAAAAAGAAATCTAAAAAGTACACTAATGGACTAGATAGATAGGGAGAGTGTCTAGGATGGATGGGGCCCAGAGATATAGTTTGTCGTAAATTAAGACAATAACCCCGCTGGATTCTGTGAATCTCGCCCGTGATTAAGTGATTGACTGACAACCATCTGTAAGAATGAATCAATGGCCAAAATTGGTCCAAATTTAATTTTGTTAAAAATATATATTACTGTACATGACAAATTTTAATATAATACGCAAAACTCGCTAAATATTATTAAAATTTTAATCTATGTTCTTTTATTCGTACAACCTTAAATTTAATGGTATTTAAAGAGTATATACAATAATTTGTGTATGTTTGAAATTTCAGAACATGGTACTTGACAATAAACTGTATACTAGGGGTAGTGCGGGTGACGCGTATAAGAAAGTATGGACCATAATGGTCGGTCCAACTCTACTCCTAGTGGACTTTCCTTTTGTGGAGGGAGTTTGATACACCCACATACTTATGTACGAGGCCGCCTACAGCGTGCAATTGGCGGCATACGTTAGATATATCTACTATGATTCTAGGCTGGCTAATATTCTGCTAATCCTAGATTTTACGCTCTCATTTTAGCCTCTCCGAACACATTCGCAGTAGTTCCGTTAATCTGTTTGAATTGGTTGATATTAATTATTGTGCATAATTCTAATAAATATTTTGATTATTTGAGCTTGTGTAAATATATAATACTCTTACTAAAATTATCTTAAAGCGATTTATGCATTAAATCACGGAGTGTGTGACGTATTATTATCTTCTTTAGTAGATGTATTAGTGTACGTATAGCAATTTATTAAATTTTGAATCACTATACTCAAAACCCAAAGGTGGGACTAGCTACGCTTATACGGCATTAAATTTTTTAATTAAGCGCCAAAGTATAGAAAGATTGCCTTTTGTTTTCCGAGGCATCTAGTGCTTGGAATTTAGACCTGAATAGAAGAATGTGGAAATTTTTCTTCTTACTATTTTTTATTCTATCTCGTAATAAATAACTCTACAAAAATTAAAGATGGTTCAAAATTTTTCTTAGGTATCAAATGGACTAAAGAATTAAAATATTTATAAAAAAAAAAAAAGAATTTGTATTCTGCTTTTTTATCGTATGTCATCCTTGGAATTTGAGTTATTGTATAATAGTATAATATTTCCATTTTTTGGGTTTAGTAGATTCTTAATTGTCAAGGTGCATCGCCTAGATCTTCTGTTTTCTCTACTTAGATATCATGTTTATAATAGACGAATTCCCTACACGATTTCATTTTTTGGCTTTGTCTTCGAAATGTTAAGCAATACAATGCAAAATAAATATTGTTGTTCGATTGATGTACCCAAAAAAAAAAAAAAAAAGTAGAAGTGAATTTATTAATTTATGGCTTAGTTTTTAAAATGTCAAACTATGTGCATGATATAATTCGAAATCAATAATTTAATTATTTACAAGTGTGAAAAAAGGATTAGTTCTAACAAATAAATTATTTGAACGATGTAGAGTTGATAGTTGCACGGAGAATGTATCAAGAGATTAGTTATAACAATGACTTATTTAAACGATGTAGAGATAGTTAATAATTACAATTAAGGTTAATTTAAAAAACTCATTTAACGAGCCATTTACATGGAATGTTAATCCCTCCAACTCATGCTCTTGCTCAATTATAGTGAATTAAATTCTATCAATTGTGATTTTGATAATAATTGACTTGAATTGGGAATAATAATTAATTTATTACTAATCATGGCACATAATTGAAATTTACTAATGATGAAACATGAAATCTAATTCAATGTATATATTTGGTGATCGAATTAAATTTGTAAAAGCGTGTTATTCATCGTTAGCTGTCTCACCAAAAATCTTCTCGCATTCATAAATGTCACACGCCATATCTGTGGAGTTATATTAATTCCTTGCAATTTTGCGGTAATTACTTGTAGCGATACAGTCATTGTTACCAACAAACAGCATAGGTTCAACCATGGCAAGTTACATCGTTAAGATATAGCCATGAATGGTTTTAGATAAATTCACAGCAACCACCGCTTGTCAAAAAATTTAATATATCATCTTAATTGCGAAATCAAATCCAGCCTAAAAACTGTCATTTTATATTTACAATTAATGACATACGTAATATTGTGTTTGATTTATGGAGCAAAAAGTGGAATATTTTTTTGAAGGAAAAAAATAATTAAGAGCTCCGGGAAGAGCAAGAGAATCTCATGAAAAAAATGTTTTTTTTTTTTTCATTAACCCTCCCAATGTGAGTGGCACCATTAAATTTCATTACGGACCCCTAAATATAATAATCTTAATTTCCAGCTTAAATAAATTTATGAATTATACTTTGTATCATTGTGATAATTTTTTTTCTTTCAGTTCTATGTTGGGACGCATATATAGTAGATAATTAAGTCTAGAATGCACAATAAAAAATAAAAAAATTAATACTTAGATAAAATTAGATTTACATTATAATAGGGAAATCAAGTAATGACAATGCAATTTAGTTTGAAATACGTTTCACCCGAGATCTACAGGTCTCGAAGGTAGAGCCCACTATTGATTAATGTAGTTATATCCTGGGCATAAACAAATCATCCGTAATAGAATGTTATAATCTCTCTTTAAGAAAGGGGTCCATTGATGTTTATAGCGGTCTACAATATTTTTTACTAGTTCAAATTGTCAGTGCCAGTTTTCTCAATACCATACCAAGGGCTATTACCTTGCATTCACACTTATCTCTCAAGTGTAATAAGTGTGAATGCAAAGTAATAGTCCCTAGTGAATGGTATTGGGATAGCATTGGCATTGAGGATTTGAACTGCTTAACAAGATATAACAGGCAAAATGACTAGAATATTCAAGTTTTTTAACCTATACTATTTCAACTTGCCTAATAAAATTTGATTAAGATAGGTTCGAGTTCGGGTCTCTTAGCCAACAAGCAGTGACACATAGTATGAGAATGTAAGGTGACAAACCCTACTGAATGGTATTGGCGTGACACAAAAAAACTAGCATTGAGATCTAAACTACTTGTTAGGTAGGTAAATTGAAAGGGGTAAGTTTATACTATGCCATTTGAACACTGACATGTGACGCCATTTGAACTTTTCCTTCTTCACTTTTTTTTTTTAGTTATTTAATAAACTCTTAATAATAAAAAGTTACATCTGTGCTTTAATATGTGCACACAAAAATATTGGTATAGTATTTAAAAAAAAAGGTATAGTAATATATTTAAAAAAAAACCCAAAAAAAAAAATCCAAATAGGTATTAACAAAATTTATGTAAGACACAATAAATAATTTGTTACTTGAGAGGCAAGCGGCAAAACAAAAAAAAGAAACGGGAGGTAATAATGCCGCTAAGGAAACCTGGATGGGTTCCCCGTTGCGTTAATTACACGCATAAAATAATTGACGGTAAAATACACAGTACTATACAATTTTTTTTTTGTTCCGTGGGTGGGTTTTAGGGGCTAGGGTTTCTGTGAGTTTGATTATCGCCGTCCGCCATGGTTCTCAAGTAGGTTCTTCTCAAATTTCATCGTTTTCTTCCCCCATTTTGTTATGCTTCGATTTGTTATATATCAATTAAAGTTTGATTTCGACAACTAGTGTGATTCTAATATGGTTATGAGCTTTGATTTCGTTGATAATAGTGGCGAATTTCGGTTGCGTGCCTGTTAAATCTCTATATTTGACCCTGGGGAAAGAAAATGAAGAGAACAATGATAACGAATAGAAGTTTCGGATGGATATTCTCCTGGTTTATGGTCCTATTTGGAATTTGTAGACGTTGGCCCTGTAACTATGTTGATGGATTGCTTTATTTACTTGAATTAATTAAAACTAAAGAAAGAAAGGGGAAATTATTGCGAGGCCGATTGATTTGTGTTTTCACGTATGAGTTATTATTTTGGAAGAATTTGCTTTACAAATTGCACATGTCAACAGCAAGAGGTCTTAATAATCCCTGACCAATGTTGCAATTACAGGACTGAACTCTGTCGCTTTAGTGGGGCAAAGATATACCCTGGCAAGGGTATTAGATTTGTTCGCTCTGACTCCCAGGTAAATGATATATTTATCTTCTTGATGTACTCATTTCTCGTGGTTTTTGTCTCTTGAATTAGTTTTAGTAAGGTTGCATATATGTTTAATCACTCAGAAAGTAATACTTATGGTTTTGCAATCAGGTTTTCCTTTTTGCCAACTCCAAATGTAAGAGGTACTTCCACAACAGATTGAAGCCTTCAAAGCTCACTTGGACAGCCATGTATAGGAAGCAACACAAGAAGGTATATATTGTCTGATCCTTCATGCGAGTAAATGTTTGTGGGCAAGCGCTTCTTTATATGTTTCATCAAAGATATACATGTAACTGAAAAGCATAACTGGGTTGAAGGTGTTTTGGTTTAATTTATATAAATTATGCTCCTATAGGACATTGCCCAAGAAGCTGTTAAGAAGAGGCGTCGCACAACCAAGAAACCTTACTCTAGGTCTATTGTGGGTGCTACTTTGGAAGTCATACAGAAGAAAAGAACTGAAAAACCTGAAGTTCGTGATGCTGCTCGTGAGGCTGCTCTTCGGTATGGTTTCTTTAATGCCCTGAATTCAGGCGGATTTACATAGACGTTACTTGGCCATGCCCCACGATTAACTCAAATTGTGTTAACTGCAGTGAAATCAAGGAAAGAATAAAGAAAACCAAGGATGAAAAGAAAGCTAAGAAAGCTGAGGTGATGGCTAAGACACAGAAGACCCAGGGCAGGGGCACTGTACCCAAAAGCACAGGAACAAAAGGCCCCAAGCTTGGTGGTGGGGGTGGCAAGCGCTGAAGATAGTTTTTCAATTTTAACTTTGAAGTTGTGTAAGTTTGAAATCTGTCAAAATTTTTGTATGCTTGACATTCATTTCTTAGGGGCTTTGAGTTGGTTGCCCGTTAACTTGTTATTTTGGATGAACAGGGTAACTTTCTATATTATTTATTTTCCCTCTGATTTTCTGACCGATAATAGGGGATCCTCACCGCCCACAATTTTGGTTCCTACAACTATTATGGGTTTCTGCTATTGAAAGCAAATTTTGTTAGACTTCCCTAGTTAATTTATTCCCTTTCTTGGAGCTGTACAACTGTAGGAATTTTATAAATTGTGCGATTGGAAGGTATGGATGCACTACACTAGCTATTCTGTCTTACATCGTGAATGTGGGTTGTATGTAAATGTTCCAGGGGTACAAAGATACGGTACAAAGTAAACGTGCATTCTGTTTTTTTTTTCTTGGTGCTCGATATGCTGTCATTCTCAACTTGGTGCTCTTGAAGGAGCTTCATCCGGATTATGAGTAATACCTCTATCTCGCACTCTCCAACAGCCCTGAGCCCACTGCCCCCACTTATCTGGTAAGATATGCCTGGTTATCTTAAATGATGATAGGATTGAATTATTACAATTGCAACTACAATAGGGTAGGGGTACTGGAGGGTGACGAACGCGTTATGAGTTCAATTACAAAGTGAGTAGGAAAATGAGTAAAACCATTCAAAAGTGTTCTGAAGTCTTGTAAACCAAATTAAGCAGAGAATGTTGAAAGCAAATAGTCATGTAATACATTCAGATCAGGCATCATTGATGTCAAGCGTCTAACTGGTTATGGATGATATGACTCAACAACCTGTTTATCAGTTGGATAATGCGGAATCTTAGACGCCGCGAGCTCAGTGGGAGTGAGTATTGCGTGCACCACGCGCGCTATGTAACATGCCACGTGCTGCATTAAAACCAATCACACATCATCAAATAATACAAAGTATGATCCACCATTGTCACATGGTAATCACACATTGTCAAATAATGCAAAGTATGACCCACCATTGTCACATGGCAATAAATTATTAATTTTAGTACATCACGTAGCAATGCATGTTGTGTATTGTATACTTTTCTGCTCAGTGGGCTAACCCCTGTTGTTCTTGAAGTACTTATAAGTTCTTTTTTCTTTTCCCATTTTCATTGCAAAAGATATATCTTCTGTTAAACAATAGTTGACGCAATCGAAAAAATGATAGCACCAAAACGTCTTTGTTTAGAAATGATCTAATTGGAATTAGAATAAACATTAGGTGTCTTTGAGATTCTTTATGTTCTCCAAAAGTTTTCCTGTGGATGGATTTGGCTGCATGTGTGTTATATAACCAGTTCAATTCTCTCCGAGTAATATTCTTAAGCAAAGGACTAGAAATAAGTTTTATTTTCTCGCAAGTCACTGTCTGAACCTTAAAAATAATATACTCTTTAGATCTTCGTCCAGTTTTATTGTTTTGACTCAAGTAAAACTGTGGGGCAAGCACTGAAACACGGAGTTTACTCGGATAAGCAATTTGATATTCGTAAATCACTGAAAGCGAAGCTTGGGTGAGTAAGATTGAGAGATTTTCAACGTTAGACAAGTGTAAGCACCAACTCGTCTATTAATAGTTATATGTACAAAAGTAAAATAAAAACCAAAACAAGTAATTTACTAATAGTTTCCTCAAAAAAAAAAAAAAAGTAATTTACTAATAGTATCGACTACTAAAGTAAATAAAAACCAAAACAAGTGTCTATTAATAGTTACGGGTAATAAAGTAAAATAAAAAAACCAAAAAAGCAATTTTGCAGTGCTTTAGGAAACTGATCGGCTTCCTTGCACGTTGGTATATATTTAACTAAGGTGAAACTGTTGCAAGCAACCTGCTACTTCTTGGCATTCCACTCTCTCTGTCGGTTAAAAACAACCGCGAATGCAAACTGACTTCCTGTACAAAAAAACATCTCTCAGCCGTCCTCCTCATTCTTCTACCCCCCATATCATCCAGCACCTGATTGGCACCCAATAAGCATTTGCGTCACGACATCACAGCAATCGTGGACATGACCACGTGGCACTTGTAAAAATCTTGGAGCCACCATGACGGTCTACACCACCCCTGTTTCTCTCTCACAAATCACACTACCCACGTTCTCTTATCGTCCACTAATTAGTA
This sequence comes from Mitragyna speciosa, assembly GCA_024721245.1. NCBI lineage: Eukaryota > Viridiplantae > Streptophyta > Magnoliopsida > Gentianales > Rubiaceae > Mitragyna > Mitragyna speciosa. The sequence continues at coordinate 1,915,199 of CM045552.1, forward strand.
TTAATTAAGCCTATTAAAATTCCCACTTCCCTTGATAAAGATCAAGAATCACACGTACGTTTCTTGAGGATTCTCGGAGGGTTCAGAGGAAAAGAGAGAAAGAAAGCGTTATGCCTGGTGAAGATATAGAAAGTGGGGATGGGAAAAACAGGGGAGGGAGCAGTTATGTGATTGACGAAGAAAGAGAGACTCAGTGGATATCGTGGTTGATTCCGGTGTTTATTGTGGCCAATATTTCTATGTTTGTGATTGAGATGTACGTCAACAACTGTCCAAAGCATACTAGAGGATTTGGGGGCAGCAACGATTGTGTGGCACGATTCCTAGGGAGGTTCTCTTTTCAGCCTTTAGATGAAAATCCACTTTTTGGGCCTTCTGCTTCCACGTAAGATTGATCGAGTTTTCATTTTTCATATACCCTTAACTGAAGTTTCAATCTTTTTGCTCGTGTCTTATTTATGAATGTCAGATTGTGGTGTTGTATGGACTAGCCTTTGTTGTTTGGAAAAGAAATAAATATAGGTTTTTGCTGCTGGGATTTTAGAAAGTAGGCATGTTTCTTAGCTTAATTAGTCTGATCTTGCATAGCTTAATTAGTTATGAGGTTCCAGCTGTGGCAAGCATACGTGGTTCCCTTTCTTTTTCCTTCTCCCTCCCTCTTATGGCTGGTTGACAACTTTGTCTCGAATGCTTTTGCAAAAGGTGACTGTAAGGGAAAAAGACTAACTATTCTGCTACTGATGTAATCCAGATAAGTACTTGTTTCCTTTTTCGGTTCAGACCCTGGCCGTAACTTTGAGTTTGATGAGGAAAATAGAAGGAAGTTTTATGAAACTTATTCCTTTGTATTTGCCTTGTACGAAAACAACGGGTATGAACTATATATTAGGAGACAGCGCAAAGATTTTGTAATCCAATTGCATTGCCATTGGTGATAAACTATTTGTTCGAGGATCAGGAACTATTGTATTAAAGCTAACACAAATTTGTTTTTGGTACCCATGTTTTTGCTGACAATAAACAAAAATGTTTGGGCTCTTTTCCTGACACCTTGCCTTCTCTTATCATTCAAGTTTACAGAAGCTGGGCGCTCTTCAGTGGGCTAAAATCAATTATGACCATCAAGGATGGAGGCTTATTTCAGCGGTGTGGTTACATGCTGGTATTATTCATCTGGTTGCAAATATGTTGTGCCTTGCACTTATTGGCATTCGCCTGGAGCAGCAGTGTGGTTTTGGTATGTCATGTTCCAACCTGTTTCTTCTTTTTATTGTTCTAGTCCTTCTGCATTCCTTCAAGGCATGAAGTTTAGACAGCTTGAGAAATGGTTCATTGTGTGCTTAATCCACTAATTCTTGTTTTTAAGATATGCTTGAAATCTGTTTCATGCTAACCGTTGATTTTGCATTTCAATTTGGCAGTAAGGATTGGAGCTATGTATCTATTGTCAGGATTTGGAGGGAGCATACTTTCCTCCTTATTTATTCAAAAAAGCATTTCTGTTGGTGCTTCTGGTGCTCTTTTTGGGCTTCTTGGAGCAATGCTTTCAGAGCTAATCACAAACTGGGGTATTTACACCAATAAGGTGAGCATGTGTTCTGGATGTTATGGTGTTGGACATGCAATAAAGGCCATAAAATTTGCTTACCTTCCAATTACTATTTGTTGTTTATTTTGATATCGGTGCGACCCTTTGAAAAGCTTTGCAACTTGGGAAATTTACTGAGAATTTGATGCGTTTGTAATCCTGCTAATTCACCCATTTTTCCCTTTGCAATATTAAGGTTGCAGCACTGCTGACCATATTGGTGATTGTTCTCATTAATCTGGCTGTTGGGATTCTGCCTCATGTTGATAACTTTGCTCATATTGGTGGATTCTTGACTGGATTCCTCCTTGGCTTTGTTCTGCTGCCTCGTCCTCGGCTTGGTTGGATAGAACGCCGTAATTTACCACCTGATGTTCGTGTCAAATCCAAATACAAAGCTTACCAATATGTGCTGTGGTTGGTTTCTCTGGTTTTACTGATTGCAGGGTGAGTCTTCTCAGCAAAATACTAACATTGATGTTGCATCTTTTGTTGTTGATATTCTTTAATCCATGGTTAAGGTGCTAGAGAAAACAAATTCTTATTTTGCATTTTATATTTATGCCGGTTGCTTTTTATGTTAGCAGCCTTGCTTTTGTGTGGTACATCTATGTTGCTGTTTGGTTTTAGATTGCAGTTATAATTTATGGTTAAGAGGCTCCTTTTTTGTGTCACTCAAAAATTATTGAGGCCATGGTTTGGCATTTCTGATATTTTTGTCATCAAACTACTCTTATGGGCTTGTTTTAGAGTGTAATTTGGGATTAATAGATTGAGGTTGACTAGCAATATTCTCTCAGAACAATCATAAGTTGCCTCTAATTGGTTACCTGCAGGTTTACTGTCGGACTTGTTATGCTGTTTCGGGGTGAGAATGGATATAAACATTGCCACTGGTGTCATTACCTGAGCTGTGTTCCCACATCTAAATGGAAATGTAATGAAGAGTGATAGCTTCTGAAATTCGCCTTTGGCCTTCTAAATAGAGAACTCTATGTGAATAATGGTTCGAGCAAGCTGTACGCACATAGACCACCACTTCATTTTAAGTAGCATTTATTGCTTAAAATGTTTCTTCCGGGCTTTATGTGAATCAATATATATTTTAGACTTTTACCCTTGTAGTTTCAAAATAGAAGTGAATTATTATCATTTTTGTTGAATGTGCTTGGTTCCAGATTAATTCATTGCTTACTGATAATAGTTATAAAACATTCGGCTAGAAGTTCTCTCTTTTGGTGTCATCTATGCCTCCTCTTGGGCTGATTTATTTGAGCTAAGTGATTGTAATTGAGCAAAGAGAGGTGCAATGTAGTTGTTAGCGCCAGCACTATTGACGAAATTTGGAGATGAACTGAATCCAAAATATTAGCAGTGGGGGTAAAAAATGAACCTATTGTATCCCTCCTGATTGTTCAAGTTATTTTAAGAAAGTAATCAAAGTTTGACTGTTAGTGTTATCCAAAGTCTTGGGCGTTTATTCTATTGTTATCTGGTGTATCTTGTCTGTAATCTTCCAAAAGTTTGGTGCCTGATAGCAAAGTATGTGGGGGCAAGCTGTGTTGATTTTCATACGCTAAATTGTACCACAATCCTCTCATCCAAAGTAGTTCACCTTGTAGACAAGGAAGAAGGCAGTTTTCAGTCACTACTCATGCAAGCTTGATGATAATGGCCCGCTCTGGACATTGCTTACCGACCCCTGCCTGCTTAAATGTACATTAGATGTGCTCATGTCATGCCAAGCGACCAAACAAAATCTCTTAGAACAAGAAGCATCAAATAGAGGATATTCGCAGTAATGAGACAAGATGGTGTTAGTGATGGACGGTGATAGTGGTTATGCTGTTATTAACAAAATTTGCAGCATTGGAAGGAGGTATAGATTGTAGCACAGCGGCAGCAATTCTTAATTTCAGCCTGTTCTTCCTTAACCGCCAGTGGCTCTTCACACTTAATTCCTGAATCCCCATGATGTGTTGCCATAGCTAGCCTTCAATAATCCATGCGACTCCTATGAGAGTCGCCAGGTTGTTTATAAACACTTAATGAACCCTGCCACCAGTTACAAACCCAAACGCCACTGCTAGTGCTACGTACCCTGCCTGGCTTTTGTCGCTTCTCTCTTGGCCTTACCATTAATTTTATCACTGACCGTGAATTGCACACGGTCTCTCTCTCGTTCATGTCGTTGCAGCACGTACTGAGGTTATTTATGTTTGCATGATATTTACAGCATCACATGATCAGGTGAAGTTAGAAGATAAAAATAGTCAGTAATTAGCTTTTGTCTCCGCCTGTGAGAGGAAGCTGGAGTGCGGATTAGTGGCATGTTACAAATTACAGCCTAGAGAATAGATGAAAAACAATATTTTTCCCCCATTTTTCTAGTTCTCCAAGATATTGAGTGATGAATTACAAAAAATAAAAAATATATTCTTGAAAATATTGTAGCCTGTGATGTGGTTGTGATGTGCATCATGTGATGATCTCAAGATTTCGTGGCTGCAGATTTGCCTGTTCCTACCTTGTGACTATATAATGCTTAGAAAGGAGAAAAAGTGTGCATGTATGTTTATTTGTTTGCGCGTGATCCAATTTCCCAACAATATCTTTTAGGGTGATGTGAAACGCCAATGATTGCTGGCAAAAGCCTGGATTCTGAAGGCTGTATAGTTCCGTGGTTAAATAACAAAAGAATAGTGTACAGGAAGAGAAAGGGAGGACACCATCCAGTTCAGATCTGGGGCTAGTCTCTATGTAGTACGGAATTGAATTAAAGCTGGTCCTACTAGTATATTTGCCATTGTTGGATTAGATCTTAAACGGACAATTCATGTTGACGGTACATATTTGGGCGTGTCCAAGTATTTTCCCGGTGATGTGATATAACAGAACAAACATAATAAAGCTGTGCACTGTGCAGGCACATTCTCTTGTACAATTTCAAGCGGAAAGCAAACGAGACAAATGTTACTGGTATATCATCACTTCACCCGAAGGTTCGACTTTATGGTGTTTCACGTGAATTCGCACATTAAGTTTTTCTTTTTACTTCCAAAAGAAGAGTATTGCTTCGGCAAGATTAATAACGTGTTAGTGAATTCGCACATTGAGTTTTTCTTTTTACTTCCAAAAGAAGAGTATTGCTTCGGCAAGATTAATAACGTGTTAATTCTCCGCATTCGTACGTTCTGCTGTTATTTGTCACATGACATTCATTTTAGTTAAAAAGCAGGTAGAGAAAAGGTGACCAGAAAGCATACCATGTGAACAAGAAAGCAGACTGCCTGTCAAGATGCATGCTCTTTTAGGAAAGAAAGTTGGGTCTTAGTATCGTCCGTGATTCTACATGGGAGATATAGAAAAGGCAAGTTGCACGTATATATTTAGGCTATACGCCTCCAATTAGGCTTTCATGCCCAAAACAAAAGAGCTAAAAAGAATGATTTTGTCTTAAACCTCAGATTTATACCATTTTCAACTGTATTCCTTTGCGTATAAACCGTTTGCTACTGTAGCAGGGATTAAGATTGCTCTGGACAACTATGCAGTATCCCAGTCCTGGATTTTGTCAGCCAACTACACCAAACATGATTCCACAATAGTAGCCGTGAATATTTGGTTGGTGTCATCACATCGTCATAAAAAAGGTTACTCATTATTTCCCCAATGTACATCATAGTATACATTATTTTGCCCCATTTCTTCTTTTGGGTCTGCAAAAGAAAAATTAAGACTAGATCAGCAACAAAGCACAAAGTTAACCTTTTGTTAATGCGCTGCATCAGCATCATAATGCAAGTGAACAGTTCAAATTCAATGCAATAACCATTGGTGTGAAAATATTAGCCTTCTTATGATCCTTTGACCAACCTGAAGAAATTGAGTAATTTGAGCGTTAGTAAAACACATAGGAACTTCGTGTTCCTACCATCAACCATGTGTTTGACATGTCTAAAAGCAACAATCACCTTACATATATGACAAAACGTTGCAAACCAACCCCTACAACAAGATTGCAGCAAATTACAATTTTCACACTGCCTTGGGTAAGGTCTAAACATGAACTCTGGCATCAATGTCCTAATTGGGAAGAAGATATCATTTCACATACTATTATACAGTCGTCATTGAACAGCTTTGTCATAGTCGACATAAAGAGCAGGAACTAGTGCCTACTGTGATAAGCCGCACTAAGATCCATAGCATCACCCTGGACTGGCATTCTCCTACTCTCCAAACCAGAGCTACGATAAGCATTGATCCTGAGATTAGTGTGTGGGGTAGAACCCTTCTCAGAGATGGTATCCACATCCCAAAGACCAGGAACAGACTTTCTATTCATCATCCCAAGTCTTTCATACTGCGTTCTCTGTTTTGGGGCACTCTGGGACCTAACTTTAGCAAGGGAAGATTCAGTATTAGCCATGTAACTTGGGTGGCTCAGGTAGTCACCATACACGCTCCTAGAACACTCGCTCCTTGTGGGAGTAAAGGGACATTTTCTGCTGCTACAACCAGCTCTAGAAGATACAGAATGCAGACATGGGCTGTTATCAGCTGTCCATGCTTGATCTTCTTGTGGAGGGAATTTTAGAGGCCTTAAATTTGGGACATCCCCAGAAGATACAGTTAGATTTGGTTTCTCATGTTTCGCTGCAATTCCTGGTTTTGCATCAAATGTTGCAACTCCCTGCCCATTGTCATTCCAAGCCCGAAAAACTTGTGAAGCCCTGAAGGTTTTGTCACTTTGTCTTGGGTTATAGTGAGGCTTCCAAGTGTCTATCTCAAGTATCTTGACACTTTTCTCATCGTCGCGAGATATGTTTTTTAAGGAGGTATCCTTCTGCTTGTTCCATTTGCACTCTTCCATCCAGCGATCTAGCCAACTGGAACCTAAATGCAATCCCTCCACTTTGATACTGTTGCTAATGTTTGGTTTTGAAACCCGTCTCTGTATTCACAATAAAGCAGCAGCAGTCTGTAAGATCCATTAAATTGTAACATTGAGAAATGAAGATAAGATTTTGGAAGTGGCAAAGTTTCTCCATTTTTCTCGCACTTTTGTTTTTGGACTCTCTCTCTCTCTATCTCTTAATTTTTTCTTTTCACGTTCATGGCATGCTGTTGAGGGTGCACGATGTGCTAGTGTCATATTTGAAACTGCTCTATAACTTAGAATGTATCAAGTGATCAAATCAAGTGTGCACCTTCAGCTTTGGTCCTTCATGTTTGGCACTGTATGAATGCTGTGCAATATCATGTTTTTGAGGAGCTGGAGTTGCCTGGTAGTAAATGCATAACATATTAGAGAAGTTTTAGTTGACCACACAAATCAATCCACCAGGAATCCTAGTGATCCATCAAACTGATCATAAGTATGATAGACATCACTGACAATAAAAATTAGTTAAAATGACACCATTTTCGGTAATTTGCAAGTTCAACGGCCACTCTTGTTAAATTAAATTTCCACATTTAAATGTATCGGTGACTCAAAAATTACCAGGTGGAAAATTTTGGTACTCAATATATGTTCTAAAAGCTTTACTACTAGATAACCTTGATAATGTTGTTTTCAATACATGTCATCAACCCAACTGATCAAACAAAAGAAAGAAAAGGAGGGGGGAAAAAAAAGGTAAACAGAGTAGAAATCGAATTACTCTTTGAAGCATGCAAAAAGCTGCAGGTAGATCACTTTTAGATGCCATCAATTTGTTGACAAAAATTAAACTATCTTTTAATAGGCATGCACCCCTGTAGAATAACATGACTTATGACTCCATTAACTTCTTCTAGTATTAAAAGGAGATCCATAGCTTCAAATAAGTGGAATGGACTTGCACTTACAACATGATAATACTGGGAGAATTTCACCTTAGAGTTGGGGGACTCTGAAACATTAATTCTAGTAGCAGAGGCACGAGCCTGTATTCGAGCCATTGCCTGCATGCGACGGAGCATGTCTGCACTTTGATTTCTAACAATGTGGCCTCTGACCAAGGCTTGAAGTTTCACCAATCCTTTAAGGGCCCTCAGCGCTCTTCCAGCCTATATACAAGACCTCAGCAATCCTCAAAAATATATAATCACTTGTACATTCATTGTCTGACATGCGAGATCTAGTCATGCATCAGCCCTAATAGCAGAGATATGATATGCGAAATCAACATGCATAAAAGCAATCTTTGCTACGTGGAATGCAGAAACAGAATTCAAATCAGAAGATAGATGGATATCAAAGAGATTGTTGTGTCTTATTAAGAAAAATCAAACAGAAGGCTTAAGCCTGAAACACTAAAGGTCCCCAAGTAATATCAAAGTGCCAGCAAAATAAGATCAAATAGCAGTAACTATCAGCATCCTCAACAAATTAAAAAGCAACGGTGAAGAAATGTCCCAATTAAAGTTCTACAGCAAGTGAATATCAATTAAAGTGAAGACATTTCATTCTTTCATTAAAACGTATTTAAATGTCACAGACGATGGGGCAACTTTTCAGCCATTCTCTCAAAAAGGGGGGACATTGAGTATTTTTCTGCCATTAGAAGATAGCCTTGGAGTCTGAAAACAACTTGACTAATGAAACTAATTCACAATGCCCTCTTAACCCTAACAAGTATCATAGATAACGATGACTAACTGGCGCTCTTGGGGAAAGAAGTTAGTTTCCCTTCAGCCAAGCTGCTTTCTAATGACAAGCTAAGTTAATAGATAGTCATTTTTTCTAATACGCAATAGTCACCACAACAACCAAGCAAAAGAACACCACCCAAAAAATAAAATAAAATAAAATAAAAGAATTGACAGAAGCTTTTGATGAATTAAATTTCCAATTTGTGCAATCTTGTGAACCCAATCACCAAAAAGAACATTGTACATAGTCCGGGTAACTTCTCAAAAAACATAAGAAAACTACATGATAGAGGACTTGTCAAAACTCATGCATTGATCCAAGAAATAAACATTTTAATAGCTCGATTTTATTCACCGACTGACGTAACCCTGACAACCTTCAAGTTCAGCGACTGGCATACCAGTAAGAAAGATTGAATTTTTATGGAATAACTACGGGAAAAATCACTCACCAGATAAGCTCTAAATGCCGACTGAATTTTAATAGCAGCAGCGACTTCGCGCCGCCACTCTCTGCTGCCAGCGTACACCGGGGGAGACGAAACAGTTCTAGCCGTCCCACCTACAGACGTGGCGGCACTGGTCAGCCTGACGACCTCTGCAGCCGCCTGGGCCGCAGCAAGAGCAGCCTCCGCCACGGCGGCAGTGGCAGCAGCTACGGCTATGGCGTGTTTGTTGGCGTCCAATTCGACATGAGGGTTGGAAGAGGGGTCCCCGTGGGACCATCTGGCCCCACCACCAAGGGACTTGTCATTGGCGAGAGAGGATTTGATGAGACCCCATTTGGAGTCAGAGCTTGTTTTCTTCTTATCTTTGGGAGAGGAAGAGGAGGGGGGTGATGGTTCAGCCGACGATGAGGGTGAGTTTTTGGTGCCCAGAAGTGAACGGAGCCATCTGGAGGCTTTGCCTTTACCCATGATGATGTTTCATTGCTCGGAGGAGGGAGGAGGGAGGAGGGAGGGAGGGAGGGAGGGAGAGAGAGAGAGCGGAGGGAAAGTGCGGGTCGATTTGAGATCAATTAACTAATAATAAGAGGAGCTACTGATTTTATGTACCATACCAAGTATGTATTCGACCAGACAGAGAAGTGTGTGATGCATGAGCACAGTGAAATGAATCCGAATATTCTAACATAGCTTGTATTTTGTCTCACCGATATTTGCGAAAAATGAGCTATCAAAAAATTTAATCAGTTTCTTGATTTTTTAATGCAACATCACCACAACGTTTTTAATTTCAAAATAATGATAAGTTGTCAAAAAATTTAATTAATTCCTTAATTTTTCTTAAGTGACGCAACATGACCACAACATTTTTTTTTTTCTGAACATGTATTTTGCTAGAGCTTGATTCAAACGGGGTTACAATTATTTCTTCATTTTAAAGCTTGTTGTGGATGAGCATGAGCAACTTCACTTGCATAGTATGGTATTATATGGACTTTCCTGATTCATGGTCTTGCAAGTTAATTTGCAGATCTATAGGTTACTAACTGTTCAATTACAATAATTTTTCTAGCCTTATTCATAATTTCGGGTCACAAGTAAAAATGTTTGTCTCATGTGTATGGGGAATTCATTTCTGGTGGCAGTGTTTGAGCCAAAAATATCTTGATGAATGGAACAGAGGAAGGAGTGGAGTGGCATGGAGGGGAGGCGGAAGAAGTGGAGTGGTGGTGATGGTTGCAATTTGGAACTTGGGACCCGGGAGTCTAAAGGCGACGAGTTTTGACAGGTAAGACTGTGCCCCTTGAGTTCCCCATGTCCTCCTCAACTGAACTAAGCGGGGCCCACCTAACCATTACAAAAATCTTGTTTTTGTACTTTTATATTTGACTTAATTTAGGAGTAATGAGAACCTTAAACCCAAAATCATTCTCTCAACTCATTCTAAATTAGCAAGGTTGTGTCCCCCTTGTTTTAATAGTTCTATCTTTAAGTACAACTCCATCATCATTAAAGGTTTCTCTTTTTCCTTTTTTTGAAAATGTCATCATTAGTGTTCTGTCATTATTGTGTTGTTTTTGTGCCGTTAGTTATTTGATTTGTTTAAAGGGGCAAAAAGTTGATTAGTACATAGATAGAACGATTAGCAGACTCATCCTATGATTAACAGGTTTTCACCTTTCAGAATTCCTGGTTCCTCCTGGATTAGTGCAAGCATGAATTTGTTTGAATATGAACAGTTATTAGTGATAATTTTTACGTTTTTTATGAGATTAAATCAGACAAATGTGGTTCAATGTAAACGTTTAATTTGGATTTGTCTGAGAGCCTAATAGTTGAATCCCCCTTTCGGTTGTGACTAGTGTGTTTTAGCACCAAAACAATGACAGGCTTGACATTTTATTTCCATTTCTTTCAATTTCGAAACATTAACCATATGTGGGCCTTGATTGCAAAGGGCTAAGGAATTTCTCGAAACCTAGATCCGGAGCAAACAATTTGGAATTCCATCTATTGATGGGCTTTAATCTCCATTGGGTTGAGATAAGTTGGTCTTAACTTAAGACCATGGGTTACTAGACTCGGCGGAGAAAGCGCATCAGATTGACTTACGAAGCCCCCCTCGAAAAATTGAAAACGTAACCAAAAGGGCATGCTTTATCCTTTTTCTTTTTTTTTTTTCTATGTCAAGTAAACAACTTAAAAAAAAAAAAAAAAAAAGAAGGTTTCATCATGAAATTTGACTCCTGTAGGACATTAATAGTTTTCCAATAAACTATAGTTTGAAATTATGGTTCAATTGAAATACAGCCAGAGGAAGGAAGAAATTCAAGAGGATATTATATTACTAAGGCAGGGGAATCTATTTCTATCAGATGGAATTGAATCCATTCTAATTAACTGGGTCAGGTTTACCTTCAAAATAATAGGTTGGCGTGACATCCTAGCTTTCCACGTAGTCCACAAGGTATACAGGATCGTTTAGTCTTCTCTGAGTAATTTATATCTTGCAATGTTATTTGACTTTGTGTTATGGTTGACTCGTGACTGCGACTGGTTGAAAAGAATAGTACTTGCTACTACTTTAGTTTGACGTTGGATCATACGAAAATGGTTCATCTCAGTAAGTACATCAGTGGTTGTAAGCTAAACATCCGGAATTAAACTCATGAATCTTGATCCATGCAAAAACTGGACATGGAGGTGCAATATTTAATTTGGATGTGATTAATAAATTTGATGAATTAAAAAAAAAGATCAGTTCTTTATTTTATCGATCCCTCAAGTTTGACTTGCATTACATGGCAATGCCCCTGGGGGCTGCAGATCAGATCAGACACAAAGCAAAAAAAGATTAAAAAAAAAAAAAAAGGGAAGATGTAACTAGCAAATTATTTAGAGGGAGATTCAGAGTCCTCAGGTCACTGACATTATTCGTCTACCACTGCCGCGTCCAGCTCAGTTTGCTACTGCTGCAAAAAGCAGTCAAAAATTAATTACTGTTAGAAAGTTGAAACTTAACAGTATTTAAAATTAATTAATGAATACATTTAAATTGAGTGTCCCCGTAGCTCTAATTGATCTCCTTTCCAATAAATTTGGAGGTTAATTTTTTTTCCACTTGAAACACCATTTTAACTTAGCTTGTTTATATATTTGGCTGGAACTCTTGAGCTCATTTATATAATTAGAAGGGAGAGATCAATACTCACAGCAATTGAAAACCGGGAGGTTGCACCTAGATGGAAGACGAGATGCAATTCGGACAGTGTTGCAGTAGCACTCTTGCGGCACTGCTTTTATTGCCTTGCAGCAATCACTGTTTGGAGGGCCATTAGATGGTGGCCCGGGCACCACATATGGTGCACAGACACTAAGGTTGGCAAGTGCTCCCGGGCACGTGTCCTGGGATTTAGCCAGTTGGGATTGCAGGACAAGCACCAGAAACAGGAAAATCAGCATCGGGGGAAACTTGAAAGAAACAGCAGAGTTAGTGATGGTTGCCATGACGAGAGCCTTTTCTTGTTTCTTTGCTAATTAGATGTACAAGTATCTGTTTTGGTACCGAGTCTTTTGGTCTTTATATACAGTTTAAGAGAATGGAGCTTGCAATTTATGGGGGTGAATGTTCGCATGAATCATCTAATACAAAGAGTTTGGTTCTCAACACATTCGACAAGTGAGTAACAAGGACAATTGGAGGCTCCTGTCACTCAATTAAGGGTGGATGGAAAATATTCTGTTTGTGTGATCACAAAAGCTGCGATTGACATCGCATACGTGAGATAATTTTTCTCAATAAATTGCTTTTTACTAAGCTTCTTGTGAAAATCAAGCACATATAACTTGTAGTGTGTATAGTACATTCTTGCTGATTAGGGTATAATTAAAAGAAGTGTTGATATTATCATTTTCAAAATTTATAACTCTTTAATCGTCAAATCGAGAAATCCAAATCAGCAACACTACTTTCTGACGAGTTAACACACGGAATTTCCCTTGGGATTATTGTTCAAAGTTGCAGTTCCCCAGAGTTCAGTTCCGGCGCAGATTTCCACCGAAGAAGCTCTCCAGAGGTCAAATCGGTTAAATGTATTAAACTCCCAAGTTTAGCAAATTGATTAATGTAAGCTCCTTCTTGTCTAGCAGTGAGTAGTAAGTAATAGCCAAATTGATGCGGAATCTTGCAATGAAGGGAAGCAATTTGAATGCTCCTTGAATAATTTTGATATATTTGCACGTTGCAACAATTGGCGCACATTTTACTTAAAAGGGCTCAAACTATTCACTTTTCATCTCAATTCTGAAGCTTTGGTTTTTCTTTAGAATCGGTTCAATGGTTGAATCTGGAATAGTGAAATTCCGCCAATTGCCAGAAGTATAAGTGTGCAGTCGTGGACAAATCTGTCAATATCTTGATCTCTTAATGGAGGAAAAAGCTACCGCTAAGGGATTGAGAGGAAAATTGATCTCTTTTGGGTAAAAGGTGCGTAAGATGATGTGTAAAATTGGCAACGAGGAGGATATATTTTCTTAAGTATTCATTAACAGTGCATAACTCAAAAGGAATTAAAATTACATACCCATTGAAAACTCGTGGGATGGGATAAAATTAGCCCACCGACTAGCATAGACTATTATTTAATTGAATCATGTAGTAAAGGATTAAGCAAAAAGAAAATGAATTTAGTTCAGAGAAAGCCGCATAAATTAAAAGAGAAACCATTATCCGGAAGTAGCTGCCATACAGGACTCCCAGTTCACTCACAGTTTGTGCAAGAAAAGGATAAAATACTAAAATACGAGCTACATACAGAACAGAAGGAACACGAATTGGCAAACTCTGCCCAGCCCCAGATTAAGTGAGGGCCCCCACTCAGGAAAAGAGGCAACTTTGTTTTGCTAAATGCCAAGAAATAAAATAAAGATATGAGGGGAAAGCGACAAAGTTTTTAACGGCCAGACAGAAGAACCTGATTTTGGAATTCGGTGTTCTGAAAATCTTTAAAAGATTTTTTTTTTTACTAGCTTTATTTCAATTTTCAACCAAATTTGTCCATTACGTGCTCCAATGCACTCCCAAAACAAACAACAATCTGTAATGGACCATGACGTACAATCACTCTTTTGCAGTTGAACATTACGTTAATTACCAACGTCTTTGCTTTTCAAACGTTTAATATAATTTTGTATACAACGGCTCTATGTGGTACTATCACCAATATTACTGATAAAGCCATCTTTGTGGGCGACATTGGAATGTTGAAGGCCAAAGAATCAGTAAATCTAATATCAAAGATTGAAGTAATAATATTTATCAAAATTCCATAAAAATAAAGGACAAAAGAAAAATTAAGAGTGGGAGAATGTTAGTCCCCTATGAAGTTTTAGCATCATCTTGATCAGGGGAAGCTGGGGCTGTCCAGTATGATTTCACAGCAAAAAGAAGCTTCTCCCTCTCTAATGGCCCATCTTCATGGTCGACAATCTGGTTATCCCAATTCAAGGCATCTGCAATCTTCTTCACTTTAACTAGCATATCTACGTCGTCACGAATAATTAAACTTCCTTCGGGTCTTAAAATTCTATCCATTTCCAGCAGAATATCTTCCATTTCACACCTGTAACACCAAATTACACGTCCAAATATAGCATTTTGGAGTTGATAACAAAAGTTCTTACCTGATTAACATAATTAGGTTTTGCTCAATGATGTAGATGGTAGAGTTGGGAACTAACCTATCTTTATACAGAGTAAATACTGAATCAGCATGAATGAGATCGTAAGTTCTAGGATAAGTTGACATTGCTTCACACCTGTGCCAAAATTAATTACAAGAAAAAACTAATTAGATGGAAAATCACTAATAATAGCGGATGAATGGCAATCAAGAAAAGTGATTACCAGCTCTGGTATGTTCCGATCAATCCACGTTCATAAATAACACCAAGGGTGTTCACCTTGGCCTCAACGGGAATTATATTCATCACCCAAACAGGATCATCGACCAAACTTGCAGCAAATCCACCCAAGAAAGCATTCATGTCCATAATATTTCTGTACCTTCCAGGTCGTCTAAGTTGGGTATTAACGGTCTTATAATATGAAATTCTCCTCTTCCAGAGTTGGGAGTCTTCTTGGAAAGTTTCTGCGGTGACACCATTTACAGTTTCCCTACTGATCCTAGGTGGTATAGCATTTAATCTCTTTGGCCATTTTTCCAGTTTCCCACCAGCAACCTCTTGGTTATCAGAAACTTCAGGCAAAGGTGTTAAACAAGTTTCAACTTTACTGTACCTGAAAAGAAAGAAGATTTAGAATCAGAAAATCTGTATCAGAATAAATAGTTATGGTTATTTCTGCAATTCGTATGCTTGTAATAATCTATCCGTGCGGGAAAACTAACCAGGCCTTATCAGGATCCTGAGCTGGACAGAATGCGGGAATTTTGTGAATCTTCTTGAGCTTTTTGCACTGCATATGATTAATTGGTTTCTGCCATATTGCAATATCATCTTTCTCAATCAACTTTTTCCAGCAAAGGCTCTTAGCTACATTCTCAATACCAGTTTGTTCCTCATTCAAATCATCTCTGGTTCGTTCCCAACCTTTCCAGTATTTTCTCCAGCGGATCGGTGGACCAGACAGAATCCAATAGCCTCCTGGCCTTAGTACACGATCAACTTCTAGCAAGAGAACTCCATCTGCCCACAGAAAAATAACAAATCCATTTAAAAAAAAAAAAAAAACACACTTTTACATCCAAGAATATGTAGTTTTCTTGATCCTCAATGGACAAACATTTGTGCAAATAGATCACAGGTCTTCGAAATTACCATTTTGTCCCCACGGAATTAGGCAGCGAGAGCAATGGGCCATGTCAAAAGCTCTGGATGGATAAGGGAGCCTCTTGGAAGCAAGAACTCCAATTAACGCAGGAACTCCCCGCTCCAGAGCAAATTGCACCTGTGCTTCATGCGTGTCCCTCGGTGCAAATGACATGGCAAGAATATTCCGTGACAAAAGATAAGCTCCCCAACTTGCAACCTGTACTTTCATTAAAATACAGGAAACTTGAGACCATTATCATACCACAGATTCTTACGCGCAATTACATCAACTAGTCTTAATTGCTTGTCAAAAACTCAAAAAATATACTTGCACATGTTGTCAGTAACAATCGGGCCCTACACAAAGTGAAATTTGTTCTCCTTAAGATGAGATCTAAAGAAGACAATCGTAGTTTTAATTTTCATGCCCCGGGAACGAACACGCACACGAGTAGATGGAAAGTAAATGATTCGATGAGTTCAATGAGCAAGAAATGCCAATAACTACGTGTATAGGAGACCCTGTGCGTGGAGTTCTTAACAAGAAAAGGTACTCCTGTTTGATTCCCTCTTGCAGGATAAACATAAGATCCAAAAGGTGTATACCCTACTTCTGAATTCCGACCAACTAATCCCACTTATTTTACCAAATATATTTTTGTCCGAGTGCAACGCATCAGCCAATGTGTCCAAGACATGCAACTACCTATGCTAAATAAGGCAGCTGCACAATTTGCTTTAAGTTCCTGTACTTAGTTCCGGTTGCCTAAAATATTAATATTCCTTATTCTCAACTAAGATATAAAATCTATGTTCCTAATTTGTCCCCTCCAAAATAATAATTACAATTAAATCCAATTAGTTAGTAAAGTCTAATACATGGAAAGATTGGTAAAGTCTAGCAATTGGAAACGCGAACGACTCGCGGGGAAATAAATGGAAAGAAGAATAACGTTTTTTTTAAGGCAGGCGTTAAAAATGGAAATAAATAAATAAATAAATAGGCCGACGACGGAGACCGATGGATGGCCGGAAAACAACACAGAACTGATGCAAAACCTCTAATGCATTCACACGTGATTGACACCAATCAATCAAAAATGGAAAAAATTAATGGGTCGCAAAAATATTGGAAGCTTACCCCACAGCCCGTATCAATGGCGGTCCTAATAGACCCATCTTTGAGATTGATCAATTTTCCAATATCATCAATATAAGCATCTGCACCGTTGGGGAACATGGTCCCACCACCAGGAAATCTAAAGCGGTCGCCCTCGTACCGAATCCAGTTCTGTACGGCCTTCTCTACCGTCAATTCCTTATGGGGCACATTGGCGTACCACACCAGATCCCTGCTCAGAGGCCATTTAAACGGGTTCTTATAACCGTACGGCGCAGGTATACGGCACTTCAACAGTTCACCCTTCTCCGGGCAGTGCCTCTCCCTGTATATCAACCTGTCTCTCGGGAACTTCAACGACCGTTTGGGGTCCTCACAAGGCGTGTACTCGCTGTACTTGACGTGGCACATAGGGTAAACCTTAGGCTTCGCCTCGGAAACTGCACCAACACCGCGGACGTCGGCGGAGTGGTGAGAGCTGAAGTCTAAGGTTTTGGAGTTGGAAGTGGTAGTAGCACTTGTTGTGGTGTTGTTTATCTTGAGGACACAAGGGATAGTTGCACCCAAGTTGGATGTGGTGGAAGATGTGGTGGCACCACCGTGTTGCCACACTCCGAAGAGATAAGAAAGAGAGCAAAGGAAAGTGATAATAGCCAATGAATAAAGATTTGTTCTTCTCCAGGTATGGTTGGTGGTGGCTACTGGCTTGGAAATTGGGGTGTAATAGGGTGGCGGATTTGAACCAGCCATGGCAAGTATTGAATCTTCCTCCACACCCCCTCCTCCTCAACAGTGTTTAGTAGTTTTATAGTAGTTGTCTTGGTTAGATTGGATGTGTGTTGGAGATCTGAGAAAGGGTGGAACTAAAACAAGTCAAGAATCAAGTTGGACATGTGGGAGGTAAGTGCGTTATATGCATGAATGATTATAATACTCGTATCCATCTATAAAATATATGCAAGGTCGGGAAGGAAAAGAAGGGGGGGCCGGGGGGAAGGCGGGGGGGGGGGGGGGGGGGGGGGGGGGGGTTTGGACTAAAACGGTAAGAAGCACATAGGGAGGGGTTCATGGGTATATAAGTGGGGGAGGTGAGGAACAGAAAGGGAAGAGTGGTGAGGGTTTCAACTTTGAGATACATCATTGAGGCAGATAACTTATAATAATAAATGATTCTGCAAAATGCAAAAAGGAAATGAGAGACTGGGAGAAGGAAGAGAATGATTCTTTTCCTTGAATAGACAACTACTACACTTGGATTTTCTAATATTAGGTTGACGAAGATTTACTGAAAAAATAAATATTTTAACGAAGATTAGTAAGTTTTTGTTATTTATGTTAGCTATTATGATAACGACAAGTTTTTATGTTATGGACCTTTTCTACCCTACTGCAACTACATAATAAAATGTGGGTATACAAAACATACCAATTAGAGAGAAGTAAGAGTTGAATACGAAAATTAAGGAATGTAATTCCCTGATAAGAAAATTTGTTAAGTTTTTTTGTTTTTAAAGGCAAGTTAATATTAATGAATCTTAGCAATTTAATAAAAAAGTTTATACCTAATTCTGTACCGTGACACCGCAACAATTTTCGAAGTTTAATATGGTAGTTTGAATTCTCCACAAAAAAAAAAGAAAAGAAAAAAAATGTGGTAGTCTGATTTTATTTTCCAGTAGACCTTTTTAGGTACCAAATATTGAGTTTGACGAACTAACAATGGTCGAATAGTTAGGGTTCTACAATTTCTTTTTAGTAGTCGGAAGTTCAACTCCCATTACTGTGTAGTTTGCAAATATTATTCCATTTTGACAGGACAGCATGCGAGCACAACACAGGAACAACATGATGGTTTAGTTATCTGTCCTCCTAAAACCACTTTTTATAAGAGAATAAGATTTCAAAAAAAACAAAAGGTTAATTACAGTTTGCCCCCCTGAAAGTTGAGGTAACCTACACTTTGTCCCTTTGAATTCAAAAAATGTACACTTTGCACCCAAAGCTTTGGGTTAAAATTCTTTTTATTAACTTCATTTTGTAAAAATTATTAAAAGTCAAATTTGTCCTTATAACAAATATACCTATAGGTATTAAAACTTACTTCTTTTCCTATTTTCTCCATTGTATGTATATCATACTCGTATAATACGCATTTATACATGTAATTTTAATATTGAAAAATACTTGAAGAATATTTCAAGTTGGGGCAATGTTTTAAAATTCGTGTAATAGTAAAATGCATCTTTTGTGCTATATATAAAACAATAAAGATTTATATTTAAATTTTTGTACATGCATATATACAAAGCCAGTAAGATCGTAGAATTTTAATTAATGTGATATCTCGTATACCAATAAAAGAGTTAAAATTGATATTAATAAGCATATTATATTAAGCATAATGTAATATTTCATGCACAAAGAAAATAACTAAATTGATATTGATGTAGCATAATATATTTAAAATATTAAATTAATAAAAATTCTCTCATTTTATTGGTTTTATATATATACATGTGCAAAAATTTAGATATAAGTCATTATTGTTTTGTATATAGTGCAAACAATATATCATTATTATTATGCAATTTTTAAAATCTTATGACAAATTGAAATATATTATTGTGAAATATAATATGACAAAATTTTTTATGTATTTTATATGGTTAGTTAAAAAGTATGTATAATTATTTTTTAAAAATATATAAATGAGCATGATAGACATGTATGGAAGGAAAAAAAAAAAAAAGGTAAGTCTTAATGCCTATAGATATATTTGTCAATATAGATGTAGTTATAAGAGCAATTTAGACTTTTAACAATTTGTGTAAAATTAAATTAATAAAAAAAATTTTACCCAAAAATATTGGTGCAAAGTGTATATTTTTTACATTCAATAGGGCAAAGTGTAGGTTACCCCTACTTTCAAGGGGCAAACTGTAATTAACCCACAAAATATTGAGTTTGCACAATTATTTATTTATTTGTTTATGTTCTCTTGGGGTCAACGTGTAACCTAGAAAATGGCCAGTTCTCTCCAAGTTTTCCAAACCCCTCCCCAACCCACTCCCCACCCCCAAAAAAAAAAAAAAAAAAAACCATAACCCCACCAATAAGAAAAAAAAATCCAAAAACCACCAATTCTATTCTGTACTTTTTTGTGCTGAAGGTTGGCCAGTTGTTTTTAGAGATTAGGAAAGGCCTAGGCACTAACTAACTTAATTAATAATGCTAGCGTATAGATTTTGACTTGGAAATCTAATTTAATTCCAACCTCAGTAACATCTAACAAGAATAGGATATTTGAGTTAATTCAATTTTAGGGTGACGTGCAATACCAATTGGAATTTATCATCAGCAATAAATTGATTAGTTTTTTTTTTTTTGTAACAATTTGACTAGCTTTATTACATTAAAGATTATTACTTGCTATTTTAAAAAATAATATCATATTATATCGTAAGTGGCCTGCAACCACTTATACTCAATCTACTTGTTATTGTTAACAGTTAGTAATATATATTCGTTTGATTAGTAATATATATTCGTTTGATTTTTTTTTTAATTTTTGAATGAGCTGTTTTATTTTTTCAAAAAATTATAATTTATTATTATGTGTTAAAAGTTATTTCAATATAATCTTTTTGGGAAAAATTTTAAAGTCAAACAAATTATATATTCGTTTGAATTGTTTTTTTTTTTAATTTTTGAATGAGCTGTTTTATTTTTTTTTCAAAAAATTATAATCTTTCATTATGTGTTAAAACTTATTTCAATATAATCTTTTTGGGAAAAATTTTAAAGCCAAACAAAGCATGCACTGTCCAATTTATAATATAGTACTAGTACATTTAATTCATCGTTGAATATGGTTAGATATGGGGAAGGTGTCATTTTGGCCATTCGTATCTAAAATGTCATGTGTTCGTTTCCCGATGGAGAAATGCTAACTGTGGAACGACCTTCCCATAATGTAACACCACACGTTCATTATCATTCGTCTCTCTTCAAAAAATGTTCAGTTATGACCAACGATGAACATGTAAAAATATGAGATTGGACTTCACATTCTTCAAGTGTTTTAATGCTTTATATGCTATTTTTTCTATAAAAGCTTAAAACAACTTGTGATGAATATACATTTACCACTGTATATTTTGAATCAAATCATTTATCATGCCCAAATAAGGTTAACTATATAAATTCATAGAAAATCGAGTACTACTACCAATTAATATTTGTTATTCTGATGAATATAAAATCGGGTGGCCAAACGTCAACGCAACGAAGACCGATAAAATATATTAATTCGTAGTAGCATGGATTACAGAGACACATTACTTCGCAATCTACGGCTCTTTCTTCCAGGATTAATTACTACTGGTACATTATTTGCAAATTGCTTCCGTTACTGCTTTTTTTCCCCTTCATTCAGTCAGCTTATGTGCACTGAAATTAACTGATGGAGTTTGGTACCATCGTACGAGTGATATAATAACTGCAAGATTCAAGAGCAAAACATCACTTGTATGTATAACTGGACAAGTTGCCAACTATATATGGAGTGAGAGTAAGTATTAAGGGCACTGCATACATTATATGGTTAGAACTAATCATGTATAATCAAATATTGTAAAGTGTAATACACTATTAAACACGTAACGTTAAATTAATAATATAATATAAAACATGATCACGTACATAGTGTATTAAATATTTTTTTCATGAAACTGCTCCATCCAATAGTTTTTGAGAATAATTGATTTTTGAGTATCGATGCAATAGCCCGGTCACTGCTCAGGGCAGGAATAGACCCCCACCTAATATTCAATTTTCGGAGTCTGCAACACTCCAGTGGGATTAAAGATATAAGAGGACGACAACAGAGGAGAGGCCAGCCCGAGACTTAAATTACTACCGGTTGTAGAAGAATTTAAATGAGAGTCAGTTCTCTTCTCTCTTCGTCGTACAGGTTCGAGGGGCTTTAATTTTCTAGGCTTACATTGACGTGGCAAGTGATTTTTTTTTTTTTTTTTTATTGAATTGGGGGAAACATCCCGACATTTTCCCCTTTCCAGAGATGCTATTTAAAACCCCATTCGTGATTCTACAGTTCCCTGTGTCACATGTGATTACAGACATCTATGGAGTTCATACGCCGACTCTTCCGGTTGACATTCAACTTCACTTAATTCCAAGTTTGCACCGCCACAAGTTGATTTGTCTTGCGATGTCCACGCGTCTTAATTGAGTTCAAAATTTTTTAAGTATTTTTTTTGTTTTGGGTTCAAAACTCTTTTTAAACTAAACAAGAAGAAGGGGTAGACATGAAATTCAAAAGTTGAAAAAGATAATCTCGTATTTACCTGACTAATATTTGATATTATACCACGGGAGTTACATTTTGGGTATAGAGTTAATTCATTGTGCAATCAAACGCCCTTAACTCACTCAAAAGTCCTATAAACGTATAGTTGATATAAAATTGATTAACTAACAAAGGCTGATGTTATTGTCAGAGTAATTATTATTTATCAGAGCAAATTTTTCCTTAAGTGACATAATTGTCCTTCACAATTTAACCTTTTTTATAGGACTATCCCATCTCTCTCTTCCCCTCGTTTTTTTGGTGATTCCATTCGTAGCTTCGTCCATGTTATCCATACTTCATCAAACCCATTTGCCTCCTTAATTTCTTCTCTATTCTTCATAATTAATCAAACCAAGTTCAAGTCAAATCAAACAAGCACAGAGATCTTCCTTTCATTATAAAGAATCTGTGAATATCTAAAATCTCAAACACAATTATCTTAAATTTCATTAAATCAAACGTGATATTCATTGTACATGGAATACAAAGTTCAAAGTCAGGGATGGGGTCATTGTTTTTTTTTTTTTTTTTGGGAACTTCTCCAATCATTGCTGAAATTAAAATTTCAAGGTTTTTCCCATCGGATGTGATTTTCTTACTGTTTTTGAGTTATATATTTGATTGTCCTGGGAAAATAATTGAAACCAAAAAGAAAAACAGAAATTTTTTTGAACTTTTGGCATTAAATGAATAAAAAGCTGAAATTTTGTGATGAAATAGAATTTGGTGAATATAAAAATTAGGATTTTGGGTTTAGTTTTGTGAGTGGAAACAAGGCTTTTTTTTCACGTCAGATTCTTTATTTTACGAGTGAATATTGGTTTTTGTTAGGAGTACGGTGGGATAGGCATTCTTATTGGAAGTTTGTTTGATAAGATTGTAGTAAGCTCGTCTTGAATCTACTGACAAGAGCCTTGGACTGGAGGTATCGGAATTCAAACAAAAAAGGAAAACATATAGATTCTAGTGTTCAACTTAAAGGAAAAAAAAATCAAAATAAATCCTTTTTACCAATCTATGTTTGAAGTAGGGGTGTGCACGAGTCGAATATCCGACTCGCACGGGGTATTTTCTGACCCGACCGGCTATA
Organism: Mitragyna speciosa; assembly: GCA_024721245.1. Lineage (NCBI taxonomy): Eukaryota > Viridiplantae > Streptophyta > Magnoliopsida > Gentianales > Rubiaceae > Mitragyna > Mitragyna speciosa. Next base: position 1,938,287 of record CM045552.1, read on the forward strand.
TGCGAGTCAGGTAAAGTTGTAACCCATATTTGTATTCGCATATAGAGATATCCGGCAAGTCGGATATCCGCCATGTCAGATATCTGCATTTTTCGGGTCAGATATCTATATTTTTTCGGGTCGAACCCGCATACTGTTAAATTTGTTTCAAATCCTAAATAATCTAATAATAATTAGAGCGTCATTTATAACAAATATAAACGTAAATAACATATATTAAATCAAGTGTTACAAACCATGAATTTATCGCAAGCACTAAAGAAAATTTTAATTTTTTGAGACAGAGAAACACTGTACACACAAATCTTATAACATAAACACCAACCATGTTTTTGAGGCAAAGAATGAAAAAAAAAACACACAAGACATCTATCATAACTAGAGTTTATATTACCGCATCTTCAATTCTTCAGATTTCAATGTTGATAATGCAACACTCTTTACTGATTAAGATTACAAAATAAGAATAAAAGATATTGATATTGATATTAATATTAATATTAATAAAAAATAAGAAATACTACATAGTAATTTCACATAATAATATCTAATAGCATGTTACATAATAATAATAATATCACATAGTAATATTACATAATAATATCACATATTAATATTAAGAAACCTTAAAAGAATAAAAGATATTGATATTAATATTAATAAAAAATAAGGAATACTACATAGTAATTTCACATAATAATATCTAATAGCATATTACATAATAATAATAATACCACATAGTAATATTACATAATAATATCGCGTATTAACATTAGGAAACCTTATAAAATTACATCATTACCCCCATATGCGGGTCGGGTCAGATACCCGCCGGGTTTTAAAAATTATGATTCGTATCTGACCCACTTAATAGAGTAACCAGCATATGATCTGTATCTGCTAAAATCCGGCTGGTCGGATACTTGCATTTTTCGAATCAGGTTCGAATTGGATTGGCTAGATTTTTGAGTCACCGGGTTAACTTGCACACCCTTAGTTTGAAGGGCAATATGTGCATCAAATTGAAAGGCAACAGAAAAGAAATAAAGCAAAAAACTAGATAGAAGATCAAGAGACAGTGAAAACGAAATAGTAAGGGCCAGTGGGTGTACTAGATGTAAGTGGACGAAGGGAAGGTAGGGGAAGACTAGTTGGGACGAAGATTGAAGAAGTACAATCAGTAAAAGTGGAGAAAGAGGAGGAAAGGAAAGGAGAGCATAGAGAAGCAAAGCCTATGATGCGTCCTATGAAGAGTAGTGAGATGTTGTTGACTCGTAAGGGGTATTAATGTCGCTCAAGACAAATTTGCTTTGACAGGATAGAAATTGCTCTAGTAATAACATCAGTCATTAACAAAGTATTCAAAGAAATGGTTCACAATGTGGTAAATTAGCACCTAATATCTTCCATGTCAGTTTAGTCATCTTCTGGCAACTTACTCAACAGTATTATCTCCATGAATACAACTATTTATTCAAATTATGGATATAAATCGATTGAACTGTTTAGGGGCACAATGATAAATTGATCTCGTATGGTATCTACTAGTTGCAACTGCTTACTATGACCACTTTTCATTACAACTCCCCAATGAAGACGATGATATATTGAATATATTCAACTTATTAATTTATTTTTGGTCCCAATTTGCTTAAAATTTCCATTTACTTATTGTTTCACCCTTCAAAATGTTCATACCACGAAGTTCAATAAAATGTCGAGGAAGCCCATTATTCCATTTTGGAAGCCCATTGAACTAAAAGGTCCAAACTCGAGCACCAATTAACATTATGAGCCTACAAAGCGGAATTTGGGCTGAGATGTGAGCTAATAGAGTTTCATACAGGCCATGTTCATAGATAGTATTTGACGAGCGGGTCGAGTCGGATTTAAACGACCGACCCATTAGAAAGACCTGGAAATATTACTGGCAGTTTTAATATCAAATTTAGAATCCATACTCTCTCTCTCTCTCTGCCCTCAAAGTATCGCAAGAGAGAGATCCTGAGCAGCCGGAACAATGGCGGAAGACGACTATAATGACATGGACACGGGGTTCGTTAGTTTTATGCTTAGCTTTGATTTTGTCGTTACTTATTTATTTATTTTTTTGACAGTTTTATTGAGACGAGTTACGCATTTGTTTTTTTTTTTTTTTTTTTTGGGAACTTCTCCAATCATTGCTGAAATTAAAATTTCAAGGTTTTTCTCATCGGATGTGATTTTCTTACTGTTTTTGAGTTATATACTTGATTGTCTTGGGAAAATAATTGAAACCAAAAAGAAAAACAGAAATTTTTTTGAACTTTTGGCATTAAATGAATAAAAAGCTGAAATTTTGTGATGAAATAGAATTTGGTGAATATAAAAATTAGGATTTTGGGTTTAGTTTTGTGAGTGGAAACAAGGCTTTTTTTTCACGTCATATTCTTTATTTTACGAATGAATATTGGTTTTTGTTAGGAGTACGATGGGATAGGCATTCTTATTGGAATTTTGTTTGATAAGATTGTAGTAAGCTCGTCTTGAATCTACTGACAAGAGCCTTGGACTAGAGGTATCGAAATTCAAACAAAAAAGGAAAACATATAGATTCTAGTGTTCAACTTAAAGGAAAAAAAATCAAAATAAATCTTTTTTACCAATCTATGTTTGAAGTAGGGGTGTGCACGGGTCAAATATCCGACTCGCACGGGGTATTTTCTGACCCGATCGGCTATATGCGAGTCAGATAAAGTTGTAACCCTTATCTGTATTCGCATATAGAGATATCCGGCAAGTCGGATATCCGCCATGTCAGATATCTGCATTTTTCGGGTCAGATATCTATATTTTTTCGGGTCGAACCCACATACTGTTAAATTTGCTTCAAATCCTAAATAATCTAATAATAATTAGAGCGTCATTTATAACAAATATAAACTTAAATAACATATATTAAATCAAGTGTTACAAACCATGAATTTATCGCAAGCACTAAAGAAATTTTTAATTTTTTGAGACAGAGAAACACTGTACACACAAATCTTATAACATAAACACCAACCATGTTTTTTAGGCAAAAAATGAAAAAAAACACACAAGACAACTATCATAACTAGAGTTGATATTACCGCATCTTCAATTATTCACATTTCAATGTTGATAATGCAACACTCTTTACTGCCTAAGATTACAAAATAAGAATAAAAGATATTGATATTGATATTAATATTAATATTAATAAAAAATAAGAAATACTACATAGTAATTTCACATAATAATATCTAATAGCATGTTACATAATAATAATATCACATAGTAATATTACATAATAATATCACATATTAATATTAAGAAACCTTAAAAGAATAAAAGATATTGATATTAATATTAATAAAAAATAAAAAACTACTACATAGTAATTTCACATAATAATATCTAATAGCATATTATATAATAATAATAATACCCTATAGTAATATTACATAATAATATCACATATTAACATTAGGAAACCTTATAAAATTACATCATTACCCCATATGCGGGTCGGGTCGGATACCCGTTGGGTTTTAAAAATTATGATTCGTATCTAACCCGCTTAATAGAGTAACCAGCATATGATCCGTATCTGCTAAAATCCGACTGATCGGATACCTGCATTTTTCTGATCGGGCCTGAATCGGATCAGCTGAATTTTCAGGTCACCCCTAGTTTGAAGGACAATATGTGCATCGAATTGAAAGGCAACAGAAAAGAAAGAAAGCAAAAAACTAGATAGAAGATCAAGAGACAGTGAAAATGAAATAGTAAGGGCCAGTGGGTGTACTGGATGTGAGTGGATGAAGGGAAGGTAAGGGAAGACCAGTTGGGATGAAGATTGAATAAGTACGATCAGTAAAAGTGGAGAAAGGGGAAGAAAGGAAAGAAGAGCAGAGAGAAGCAAAGCTTAAGATGGGTCCTATGAAGAGTAGTGAGATGTTGTTGACTCATAAGAAGTATTAATGTCACTCAAGACAAATTTGCTTTGACAGGATAGGAATTGCTTTGGTAATAACATCAGTCATTAACAAAGTATTCAAAGAAATGGTTCACAATGTAGTAAATTAGCACCTAATATCTTCCATGTCAGTTTAGTCATCTTCTGGCAACTTACTCAACAGTATTATCTCCATGAATACAACTATTTATTCAAATTATGGATATAAATCGATTGAACTGTTTAGGGGCACAATGATAAATTGATCTCGTATGGTATCTACTAGTTGCAACTGCTTACTATGACCACTTTTCATTACAACTCCCCAATGAAGATGATGATATATTGAATATATTCAACTTATTAATTTATTTTAGGTCCCAATTTGCTTAAAATTTCCATTTACTTGTTGTTTCACCTTTCAAAATGTTCATACTACGAAGTTCAATAAAATGTCGAGCAAGCCCATTATTCCATTTTGGAAGCCCATTGAACCAAAAGGTCCAAACTCAAGCACCAATTAACATTATGAGCCTACAAAGCGGAATTTGGGCTGAGATGTGAGCTAATAGAGTTTCATACAGGCCATGGTCATAGATAGTATTTGACGAGCGGGTCGAGTCGGATTTAAACGACCGACCCATTAGAAAGACCTGGAAATATTACTGGTAGTTTTAATATCCAATTTAGAGTCCATACGCTCTCTCTCTCTCTCTCTCCCTCTCTCTCTCCCCCTCAAAGTATCGCAAGAGAGAGATCCTGAGCAGCCGGAACAATGGCGGAAGACGACTATAATGACATGGACACGGGGTTCGTTAGTTTTATGCTTAGCTTTGATTTTGTCGTTACTTATTTATTTATTTTTTTGACAGTTTTATCGAGACGAGTTACGCATTTGATCGGTTTAGGGTTTTGTAGTTAGGTTTTAGTATTCTTTGGTTTTTTTTTGTTTTTTATATTAATTTTAAAGAATTCCTCACTTACAAAATCTTTGATTGTTTAGATACGAAGATGAACCTTTGGAGCCTGAACCAGAGGTAAGATTTATGCATATTTGATATGCTCTTAACAAAAATTGGCTTATTTTTTAAAGCTAGCAAGGAATTATGCTAATTAACTAATTATGGAGCTATTGGCAGGAAGGGGCTGAGATTGAAGAAGAAAACAATAACGATGATGGGGTACCTGATCCAGTTATGGGTGAAAATGAAGAAAAACAGGAAGAGGTGCCAGCAGAACGCCCTCGTAAAACATCCAAATATATGACCAAATATGAACGTGCCAGGATTTTGGGAACTCGTGCTCTTCAGATTAGGTTATATATATTGGCTTTCGATGTTTTTACTTAAATTCTGTTGTTGACTTATTTTAGTGGAGGAGACGAGTGTTTCTAACTTTTATGTGGTTGAGCAGCATGAATGCCCCTGTCATGGTTGAGCTGGAGGGTGAAACCGATCCACTGGAGGTAATCTTCACCACTAGCGCGTTTCTTTAGAAGGATTAATTGTTGTTTTTCTTTTCTTAGTGGCAGTCTTTTACTTCAAATTGATTAGATTAGACATCGCCCTCCTGTTTTGCTTGTTTCATGATCTTTAGAAAGCTGATATTCAAAGCTGTTACTTACCTAGCAACTTTGACCTTTTCTTTTTAACCTGTTGACTGGCTTATGAGAGCAAAACATGTTAGTTCATCATAGACCCAGGGGACAGGAGATGTTGATGTTCTGACGCCCTCCTTGTTGAGGGCCAAAAAGAATTGATCTGATAACGCATTGCTAGAAGATAATGTCTTGTAAAGAAAGTTTTCAAGGCTATGGTTCGTTTATGGCTGGACCAAAACTTCAAGTTTTTTAATTTTATTTGAACAAGGGGCTTTTTTTTTTTTTGCTGTTCTTCATGTTGTACTTGAGATACTTCAAAAACAAACTAAGAAACAGTTTTTGACTGATTTTTAGGTTTTCTATAAAAGTTCCAAAATAAATGACTGTTTTTCAAAAACAGCCCTTTTTTTCTCGACTTACTTCAAGATTTCAAGGAACTTGTCAGACAGATGAATTTTACCCTTTACTGAGTTTCACATTTTAAATCTTATTGTTGTCAAACCATAAATCACATAGCATAATGCATACTCATTTATTTCTTCCGTCCCCTTATACCTCTACCTCGATCTCCTCCCACTTCCTCCTGTCCTTTATCACCCCCACTTTTCCACCTCCCTTCCTTCCTGTAGCTTCTTCCTCTTTGATGCCCATGTCCTGTTTGAATTTTTCCATTATAAAAAACGTATTTATATTTTTTATATTTGCTGAAATTAATGTTGGATATTTGTTCAGTTTATGGCCTATACAAATTATATAGAAATGGCACCTAAGGTTTTGTGTCTAGTATGAGCTATACCTGAAATGTTTTTTGAATCTGTTTGTTTTCTGTCTTACTGTGTTATGTCCTATGCCACCTGGGCCTGCTTTATATTTTTTGATAACCATAGCTTGACATGGCTTCCCATTCGTTCTGTGCATTATGTGATGTGAGCGGCACAATGGAGTTCTGGTGTTCGAATTTAGTTTTGAAGGAAGAGCTGTTTGCATATAATCTTTGCCTCCCTCGTTCTCTTGGCCTAATATAATTTTGGAAAACTAGAGATTAGCATGGCTTGCCATTCCCTGTATATTATGTGATGTGACCGGCACAATGGAGATCTGGTTTTGGAATTTAGTTTTGAAGGAAAAGCTGTTTACATGTAGACCTCCTCCCTCGTCCTTTTTCAAAGGATGGCTTCCCTTTTTAGGATTGAAATTATAGCAGTATTATTGTTTCTTCCCATTAATGGTTATTGTAGGTTTGTTATAGCTTGATCACGGAGACTGTTGTAACCCACATGTAGTGGTTAGGTATTACCTTCTTGGAAATTCGTTTATTTTTGTCCGTGCCTTTCTGTTTACATTTTATCATTTGCTTCAGATTGCAATGAAGGAGCTCAGAGAGAGGAAGATACCCTTCACCATCCGTCGTTACCTTCCGGATGGAAGGTAAGATACTGCAAATGTTTTTATATATTGCTGTCTTAATTGTGAGATTCTGGCATGTTCCACTTCTTCTTTTTAATCTGTTTAATGACTGTTCTTTCATGTGTTTCTTTCAGTTATGAAGATTGGGGAGTCAATGAGTTGATTGTTGAGGACTCGTGGAAAAGACAAGTGGGAGGTGATTGAGAACTTCTTGCAAATGTGGTATATTGTCTCAAGGGTCGTAGTTTTCAATAGTTTGATGAAACATAAGTAGATTGTTTAGGGTGTCTTGAACTTCTCATTGGGATGATGTATGAAGTATGTTTTGCATCTGGTGAATGACATACGGTAATCTGAACATTTGGGTGATATTCAGTGACGGAACTAAGTTCTGTTTGAATGCAAATTAGAAATGATGAACAGATCATACCTTGTCGTTCTCTGTACTACTAATTTCATTCCTTATGGTCCGTAAGCAGGTTGATTATGTATTTTCGTGTTCCTGGTTAAGCCATGGTCTTGCTTTTTTCCTATGGAAAGTGGCATGCTCTGTGACTAGATATGGATGGTTGCTGACCATGTTTATATGTTTCGGATAATTTCTGAAACAAATTTTTGAAAAGCAAAGAGGAACAAGGCTGTAACTTAAGATCATGCTTTTAGAGTTGACATCTTGTTGCACGTGATTACATGAATAATAATGGATTCTTTTGGATATTATTTTTTGGAAGAATTATTAAAACTAATTATTTGAAGGATTTTTGGTGACTTCCTGAAAAAATAAAAAGTGTTTGAATGGGGAAAATACTTTAAAAAATTTGTTTGGATAGTGAATAATTATTGTGGAAAAATATTTCAATTGTTCATAAATGTCATAACAATTTGTTTTGCTTTTTTATACAATTAATTGCAAAATATAGCATTTTTTGTTTTCAAATTCTGTTTAAAAAATGAAAAAAAAATCATGATAGACATTATTCATTCCATATAGGGTAGCAATGAAATAATTAGCATTGATATTGGATGTTGGAGTGAGAGCTTTAATAGCATAAACAGGAGAGGTGGAATATTAGGAAAATTTGTATAGAAAATTTGATCAATAGAACCAGTAAGTAAAAAGTATTTAAGTTTTGAAAAACACTTGAAATTTCAAATGCAAACATTTGCTGAGAAAATTTGAATAAAAAATTTGACCAATATAAAGATAAACGTTTTTTGACTTTGTCTCAAACAAATTTCCACAAATCGCAGCGCACTTTAAATTTTTTTTTTTATAAAAAACTCCAAATAATGCTATTTAAACGAAGTCAATATTTTCTGAAATTGTAGCAACTGACATGTGGAAAAGAAAAATTCTAGATTAAAAATGCACAGAATAGTAGGCCAAAGAGTACAAGAGGACTTTCCCAAAAAAAAAAAAAAAAAAAAAAGAAAGATCCGTATACGAGGATCATCAGCCGTGGAAATTGTACAAACTGAATCTAACCGGCTATAATATTAAATTACTGACATATAACAGAGTGCGTGCACCCACGTAATTTTTTTTTTGGTGAGGGGGGGGGGGGGGGGGTGGGGGGGGACACTGGACGCTTTACTAGCATAGGTTTTTTTTTTTAATTTTTTTAAATTTTTTCAAACTTTGAGGAATACTACGACGGTCAATAGTTAGATATTTTGTTGTTTTTGAGGCACAGAGTAATAGTTCCAAAAAAAAAAAAGGCACAGAGTAGCATAGCACAAGGAATGTGTATGATCAATTCCATGATAATGGTTTTTTGCTTCTCTTGTCTTTCAATTAATAATAGGATTAGGCTGAAGTGAAGTTTCTTGTCAGACATATTGTTTGCTTAGGCGTCTTTCACGACTAGTCTAAGCAAATTTTGACCCTTTCTGTTGATGCTAACAGAAACATAACACAAATAACTGCAAAAAATTTACTATTTTGAATTGAAATGTCACAAAATTGTTCATTCTTAATATCCCTGTCGTTGTCGGTTTCCAATGCCCTTGTATCATTTAATAATGTAGACGAATGCAATATGGCCCATAGCATTTTACGTTCTTGCAACAAAGATTGGTGAACAGCAAATGATAAAAAGTAATTTTCTGCTCCTAATTATAATAAGCAACTAACACAGTAAAGGAACTAGGCTACTATTAGAAGAAAAATACACCTTTACGTAGGGGTGGGCATGGACCGGTTAACCGGTCCACACACCTAATATTCGAACCGGAATCGCTTGTACCGGTTCGCCTAATTTATAAACCGTATCCGACCCTCATTAATCGGTTAACCGTTTATCGGTTATCCGGTTAAAGAGGGTTGGGTACCGCGGGTAACCGGAACCGTATAGTTTAAGTTAATTTGACAAAATAGATCAAAATATTATAACATAAACCTTTGCTCAAATTAAAAAAATGCTTATACAATTTCAATTACTTTAAAAAACAAGCAATAAGATTACAATTGAAACTCTTGCATCTACTCTTTTTAAAAGTAAAAAAGGTTAAAAAAGATTGCTCTTTTTAAGAGTAAAAAATTTATGTATTTCAATTATAGGAAAATAATTTTTTAGTTAGCATCAAGAAATTAAATTGAAAGAAAAATTAAATACGATATTTAAGTTTTAAAATAATCTTAAACTTGAAAATGATATGAATTAATATTCCTCAATTCCTCTATAAAATTACAAATATTAGCCTTTAAGACGTGTATATTGACCGGTTCGGTTAATCGCGGTTTTTGAAAATTGATACCCGGAACCGGAACCGCTTTTACAAATGAGGTTCGGTTAACCTAACCTGCTTTCAAAATTCAGTTCGGTTACCCTCATTTTTCGATTCAAAATAGACCGATTATTACGATTTTTTGATTTTCCGGTTATTTTTGCCCACCCCTACCTTTATGTGACGCTAACATTAGAAGAGAGAGGCATGGAAGGATGGTTGCGAATGGGTAAGAAAGGGCTTAAATCTCTTTGGCTGGACTTCTATGCCTCCGATTAATTGCTCGTTGAATTTCTCACAAAAAAAGTTTAGTGGGCCTCAACCCACATGCGCTCTCACCATCTCCTAACGAACATGCAATAAAAAAAAAAAAAAAGGTCCCACAGTTTTTTTCTTCTTTTTCCCTCTTTATCACAATTTTTTTAATACTCAATGAATTTTAACTTTTCAGTCAGTCTTCCTCACTACACAACACTACACTACAAGAACAAGAAGCTCTATCTCAGTTCAAGACTCAAGAGTGAAGGCTTCAAGAGAGAAGACAAGAAGAACCCTCCTCATTATCTTGGCTCACAGTTCAAAGGTGGTTTCTTTTTCTATTTTTGTGCACTTTTTTGGCTGTTTCTTGATTGCCATATTGTCTATCCTAACAATTCATGCGTTAGTTTTTTACAATTTGTGGTTTTTTTTGTTATTCAATTATGTTGTTCTCGTGGAAGATTAATGAAGATCCCTTCTCTTTTGCTGGGTGGGCTAAAAATCTTGAATGGCTTCTATACCTGATTGCCCGTACAAGTTTGCCAGAATCCGTGTTTAAGAGGCCCTAATTGTTAAAGTTCAGTACTTTATTTAATTTTATTTTTTTATCACTCTGGGTTGCTTCCCCCCGCCCCCTCCCTCTTTTTCTTTTAACGTGAATTCTATCTTGGCTTAGACATATGGTCACCCTTTGCATTTCATTTTCTACATTTAAATTTCCAATCTACTAAAAGTGTCAATGTCAGGCTAGGGGGCTTAGGATATGTTCACTTTAATGCTCAGTAAAATATTAAAGAAAGACCTCATTGGTCAAGAGAAATAGACTTAACTACTGGTTAACGCATTCACGTTCTCTTGCATTTGACGCTCAAGGTAATCTCTAATTTTATTTTCTTTTCCTGTTATAATTTTCTTTTTCTTGGCACTATGTCTTTCACCAATAAATCTTGAATCTTTGAAGCTTTTCTTTGGCTTCTGCTGACATATTATTTTTCTTAGTATTTACCAGTGGAAAATAGTTACGGGAAGGAATTAAGGTGCTTCCTCTGACAAGGCAAAAGTCAGTAATGATGTCTGAAACATTTATGATAGATAACAGTGAGCTCCATAGCCTTTATATGAATGATAGAATCCCTGCTGAAATTGCTGAAAATTTGAAAGAAATTTTCCCTGAGCATGGCGATCTTAGTTTTGAAGAAGTTCTGCTTCAGCAGGTATTTTAAATTTTCACAGCTTCTCTTTCAACCAGGGGATAAAGATGAACACTTCAATTGGATCTCTATGTTGTGAGCTTTTGTAGTGAAGTCTTCTTGTGGGTATTAATCCCTTTTATCTTGCAGGAAAGTGCCTATCATTATATTCAAGCAAATGGAAAAAAAAATGATGAGAGCGATAATAATGGTCAAACCAATAATTGGAATCAGTCATCAGTACAAGAAGGTGAATCTTCTCATGGGGCAGGTGTTGAATCGCAGTTGGATTTGGATGAAGCTTTAGCTAGAACCTTACAGGAGTTAGGTGAAGAATTTGATGATTTATACATATCTGAGCACAGTGGTACCGTGGCTGGTAAGAGAACTCATTCTTGTATACTCAATGCAAATGTTAGTATTTATGTGGTTAGTGGGCATCATGTTAAAACGACAGAGCAAGGACTTGTTGATAAATAAGGACTTGTTGATAAATAAGGACTTGTAGACAAGTGAGTGTAATTATAAGTGTTAACAAATGCACGTGTAATTTACACTTTGATACTTTATATTACCGTGTTCCAATTTTGAAAACTTTCACCAAGTTTATTATGCTAAGGCTCTATTTATTGCATACACTTACAGTGTTCTGTATGTTTCCACAGAAAGAGGAACGCCTACCCCTAGAGAAATGCCTGTTAGGGTGTGTAGTTATCTTGTTTCACCGTTACTGTTTTTTCTGCATCATGTTGTTAAGCTCAAGATAATATCTAATTTTCATTATAAAATGCAGGTTACAAATCATACCATAAGGCAAGATGATATTGATCCAGATAATATGACTTATGAGGTAGTGGTGCAGACTGCGGAATTTTGTCTATGTGTTTTCTTGTTTCAGCAGATACAAGCTATGGCACCTTTTCTTCGTCTCCTAGTATTTGTGCCATCCATTCATAAATGACATAGAATAGATACATAGCTTAATTGGCCTTTTGACTGTGCAGCAGAAAATGTCACCAACCACGTCAATAAAAAAATACTGAACAAAGGCATATCCGTATTGTAGTTCAAAGTGGCTAAATAGAGAGTCAATGCATAATTTTTTTCCTAAGAATGGACCTGAAATGTCATCTGCAGAATGTATCACTTTTGACAGAATACAAGAACAAAACTTGCTGTAGCATGACGAAGAATTTGTCCTTCACTTTTGGGGATTCACTTTGCTGTTAAAATTTCATTAGATTGCTGATAGACCAAATGAAAATTTAATCTAGGTCTCTTGGATAACATTTTATTGTACCTTTTGGCAACATTTTACATCTCCTAAACTCATTTTTATAATTTTTTTCTGAGGGGATTGGTATATGTGGTTCCTTTGTTCTTATGTGCATTTTCTTCTTCTCTTGTTGACTATGCCATCTTTCCTTGCCTTTAGGAACTACAATCTTTAGGGGAAGCTGTTGGTCATGAGAGCAAAGGGCTTTCAGAAGATCTCATCTCCCGACTACCCACATTCAAATACAAAACAGGGTTTTTCTCCAAGAAGCGAAAAGAGGAGTAGGGACCATCTTAACATCCATAATTTTACGTTCTATTTTAGTTATGCATTGCTAGATTTGAATAACATTACGTAATTGGATTACGGAAATGTCCTTGAAAAAAAGAATTATTTTTTTTCCAGTGGGAGTAATATATAACTTTCTCATGATCATTTCTTGTTACATGTCTGCATCTTAGGTGTGTGATATGTTACTCAGAATACAAAAGTGGGGCTCGGTTGACCATTTTGCCTTGTGCACACCAATATCACTCAAATTGCATTACCCCTTGGTTGAAACTCAATAAAGTAAGATATTATCCTGTTTGGTGATATGTATTTGTCACCTTACATCAAAGTTGTTCTAAGTGATTGCAAAGCAGTTTGCTGTTCCTTTGAGTAAGCTTGTGTATTTTGTTGATTGTGTTTGAAAGTCATCGTCAGATGTTTAAAGTTTGATGTGGTTTGTCAGTTGGCTTTACATTTGCTATTAAATTTCTTCGTAGATATTTGTGATATATAAATCTAGTAGGCAATTTGCTGCTTCATTTGTATTTCATATTGGATCCTATCTGTCACCTGCAAATGGTAAAAGCAAATGAATTGACCAAAATAATGAAGAAAGAAAAGCAATCTTTTGGCATAAGAAACTAGCCTGAAAATTAATGCCAGAATTTGTATTTATGCTCAAAAATTTGTCTTTTAGGACAAAGTACATTACATCTATTAATGTGATAATGGTATGTCAAAACATTGTTCCTTACTATATATACAACATCACCTCTCTCTCTCTCACAGAATTGCCCTGTCTGTCAAGAGGAGGTCCGAGAAGACTGATTTGCACAAGCCCACTGAAAAAAGAATGGCCAGTGCTTATGTTGCTAGCATATATTTTAGTTTTTGACTACTTTGGAATTTTGGTGTAAAATTGAATATGAAGTTTAGTAGTATTAATTCTACTTGTAAAGTAATTTTTCCTCACCTCCTGCTTCTCTGTGTGTAAATAGTTTTTGGAGTCACCTTTGCTGGGGAAACAATGCAAGGGCTTTCAAAGTCGAGGGAACTGTCCTCATGAATAATTGTCATGTTACTGGTTTAGCAACCTTGCGGTGCTTTCTCATTTGAGACAGTAACTCAAATCTTGGAGCTGTGTACCTCGTCCAACTTGCAACGTGGTCAGTAGGTTTTACAGCCCTCCAAGCGTGTTTAAGTTTCTTTGCTTTTAGTTATTTTTTCCTTTTTGTCTTCTGGCCTCAAGTTGTTAGCTGATCCAGTGGTTTCTGTTGGAAGAAGATGTGTGGTAATCTACGTCTAAATGTCTTCGTGTTTATTTTGCTTTACTACGGAAAAGGAAACAAATGTCTACTGGTCAGGTAAAAAAAAAAAAAGGATAGAAAAGCAAAAAGATTATCCACAAGGACAGACCAAGAAGTCAAAAAAACCTGTGCATTAATTTTTCATTGATATTTTAGAATGACAGTGAGTTGGGAAATTCTTGCTTTTCTCTATCTAATTTCTTCTCGCTCTACAAATGGGTTGCATTGCAAGTGGTTGTCAAAAGCTTGTACCCCACCACTGAAATATAATTAGCCCAACAAATCACCATCCAGTATCATATAGACGAAGTACGAGTCATGTGGTTGGAACATTACTGTATTTTTATAGGAACTGCTATTTGAAATTTTTATTCCCACAGAAAGAACGTTCTTTTCATATCTTAAACAAGATCCTTTTAATTGCCACTGATCCGAAGGCTCAGTGGTCAGGGAGCAGTTGGTAAAGCTCCTCCTGCTGCAGGTTGGGGTTTCAAGCCCCACCTGCAGCAACTCCTTTGGTATTAAATTCAAAGGAGCACCTTAGTGCTCCTTTGGTCAAATGTGGTTGAGTCTCTATTGGCTCCTCAGGTCCAGTTGGACCATCCCCTAGAGTAGGTTAGGAGTAGACTAATATGTTGAATCTTGACAAAAAAAAAAAAACAAGATCCTTTTAATTTGTTGCTGGTTGAATTTTTCAGAGACAACATTGAATAAAAATATCCAAGGACACTTTCGCACCTCAACCATTGAAACTGAATCATTACATGGAATTGTACAGCTGATGGCGAAATACTGGAAAATGTCAGTTCCTACCACAGTACCACTCTGCCTCGGTGGGCATCCAATAACATTGATGAATTTGGTGGCACAAAATTTGCATGCTCCAAAGTCAATGTGCGGCCCCCTTTTCAGTCCTTAGAATCTTGGAATGGATTCGAAGCACTCACAAAGATAAGAAAAAGGGTAACCACGTGGTGTCCAAAGTTTCCTCTTCCAGAATTACCAAAAAGTGAAAGAACCTATGGATTAGCACCGAAAGTAAAAACTTGCACTCCCATTGTACACCGATGTTCTTGCAATACGCTGGGTTGATTCCACATTTGCAGGCTGGAATACCCAATTCAACGTAGCCTAAGTACCACGTCAAAACAATTACACAAAATTATATATACTTGGCTGTTTATGACGGCTTCTAGAGCCTCGTATATATATGACTAATGAGAATTCAATAGAAACAAGGATGGTTGTCAATCTTGGAACTAGTCTAAATTCATCAAATAGATTCGAGGTCCATGAAAATGAAACACAATCTGTAAAGTTTAAAGGGCCACGATATTCACTATCTTTAGGGGGACCAAATGATGGTGGTTGATTCATTTTTAGTTGGCCAACGAATCGCTTTTGTAGATTTCTATAATGGGGAATAACTAATTAGTGATGCCTTTTTCACGGGAGATGGAAATAAATTACCCTTTCTGTCATGAATAACTAATGGACAAATATTCAAGCGATTATTTCACGAGGTCAAAAAGATAATTATTGCCGTCTGTGAGATTTATGTTTGGTATTTGCTGGACAGTCGGTCATTTTTCTCAAGGCGTAAATTGACCGTTCTTGAATATATATTAGATAGCGGAAAAATTCTAGAGGCAATAAATATTAATAAAACTTGGTTCAAATGTTTTGCTTCATTTTTCCTTTCTTTTTTTTTTTTAAATTTTCAAGTGTTAAATAACATGGACTTTCATATCAAAACCAATTAGAATTGAATAAGGTCATGAACCTTATTAACTAATTTAGAATTATTTGGGATCACGAAATGAAACGTTGTTTTCTTTAACATCAAGAAATTTCCATTTTTCTCGGCACTGTTGGAATTTGAAGTTTAGTGAGACACAAAAGAAGGTAGACATAATTAACAAGAGATTTTGGTCAGTCAAAAAGTTATTTATCAATAGTAATCTGTGTTGCTTCTTTATTACTATTCATTATCTTCGTTCATTTTAGGATGATATCAGTAAATAAAAGAGCTTGTTTATAAGTATTTTAGCACAGTAAGGCATTATGGTAAAATAAGTCTAGGCATCTTCTCTCTCTAAAGACAATCTTTAAAAGGTGTGGATTAACTAGTAGAGTACAATATATATATATATATATATATATATTTTTTTGGGTAATCTCGAAGCTATAAGTTGACATGATATAAGAGAAAGAACCAAAAAAAAGTGAAAGTAACAATGTAACACCCACTAATTATAAGATGGGGGGCAAACGTTCCCAGCTGAAAAAAGGAAACCCAGGGAATAAACACATTATTCTTATCTTACGGGTGCAGGAATTTTTTGAGTCCTCATTTGGTGTCACGTCGAGTTTTTCCAAAGTGACCAGTCAGACTGTCAAAGTGGAGAATCACACTCAATATGTTTTTTTATGGATGAGATGAATGGTCACAGCACAAGTATATCCCCACAATTTTATTCCATAAACACGAACGGAGGGCTGTTTACATAAGACAAGAGGAAGAGAAAATTGTCGGCATTGGGTGGCTTTGCCCTGTAGTGGATACAATTTCTGTATCTATTGATTTAACCATTGGATTGGGACATATCATGGGTTAGTCCTTTAATTATTGCCGTATGGGCATCTAGAGCAGTATCTTATTCCTTCTTATAACATAATTATTAGCTGTATTACTGAAAAAAGAGATGGTTTTATACCATCTAAATAGGTAACTTTGATAGACTCTATCTATAGGCTTATTTGTACATTTTGTAGCAAATATTCATATTTAATCTACACCAGTGATAGAAAATTAGCGAGATTGTGCCTTCCTCTAAAAAGTATTAATAAATAAAGTAGCACCTCTGGTAATTAATTATACTTTTAATTCCATTGTCAAACTAGTCAGGTTGGATAAAAATGACACGAAATTGTTTACACCTAACCTCTCAGTCCGGCTTTGAATATAGTTGGATAAAGAAACCTACGGTGGGGGAAAAAGCTATTTCTTTTTAGCTTTTTAGTGATACCAAACACGGCCTTAGTTAGCGTCAGGCTGGGATTGGACGGTGGACTTTTACAACTTTCCTGCTTAAGTCTGTATCCGGTTTATCCTACACACTTTTGTAGGAGTTTTAGGGGTTTATTACTGAATTATTACTGGTAATACTACTCATTACCCTTAGTGTTCTTGAATGAACTTGATCTTCGATCCTATTGTAGATCTTGTGATATAAAACAAAACTAAATAAGTATTTTTACCTCATTTTTTTTGTTTGCATATATCATTACATTTATATAACACTTTTTTAGATTACATGATTTACAGATGGGACTGTGAACTCGATTCACCTAAAAATTTCTCACTCTTAAGCTGTCAATTCCAAAGTCTAAACAAATGGTCGACTATAATTTTTTTACCATTTTCATCGTTTGAGGAAGGCTACTTGCAATTAAATATTACTACCAAAACCACTATTAAACTCTTGATTTGATAAATTACTACAAGCACGCATTCCACGTCTGTCCATCAGTTCTCTCTGTTCACTTTTTAGTTTCTTCCTGTCTCTCCTGTTAAAAGAGAGAAACTCCTCCCTCCGAATTTGTATTTTATACCTACTACAAAAAAACCGTGGATGATGCAATTCCAAAAATTCAATCTCTCAAGTGATGGATTACTTTTCTTTCCTAGCTTAAGTAAGTAAGAAGAAAGCCCTTTTCTTTAACATCTTAGATTTAGCATTTTACTGCTTCTTTTGGACGAGACAGAGGGCAAGCATCTGGCAATTAATTTCCTGTATTATATGGGGGCTGGCTTTTCTTACCCGGGTAAAGTCGAGGATATTGGCCGCGCTCCTGCAAAACCAGGTCTTAGTGACTTACCAGAAAGTTGCGTGGCCTTGATTCTTTCATATCTTGACCCTCGCGAAATTTGTAGATTGGCGGTTTTAAATAGAACGTTTCGTCGAGCTTCATTTTCTGATAGTGTTTGGGAAGCAAAGCTGCCCGAGAATTATGAGATTCTTTTGAAGAAGCTCTTGACTGATCAAGAAACTTCACCGACTACTGTAGCCAGGAAGGATATTTATGACAGACTTTGTTGTCCTACTCGCTTTGGCGGTGACACCACGGTACGGAATCCTCTCGTGCATCTTATCTGACCTCCTCTCTTTTGTAGATCACCAGAAACAGAAACTACTAACATCTAATTAGTAACCTCTGAACACTCATTTTTGGCTCCGTTTGATTAAGTAGTATAATCTATGACAAGTTAATTAACTACTTCTTTTTACATTCCTGATGTGATTATGGCTTGCTGCAGGAAGTTTGGATGGAAAAGAATAGAGGAGTAATATGCGTTGCAATTTCCTGGAAGGGTTTGAAAATTACTGGTATCACTGATCGCAGATACTGGAATCATATCTCAACTAATGAATCCAGGTCAGATATTTTTATACAAGTAAGATCTTATAGTCTATAAACAAACAGGGTATAATAATAACGTTATTGTTATACTCCAAAAAATTACCCAGCGGATGGACAAGGACTATAGGCTAAAGGGCTTCCTTTTTACATTTTCTTATCCCTGTATTTTCTGGAAATTTTCAAGAACAACACGTCCTTCAGGTGGTCAGCAGTATAAGATAGAAGAATGTTACAGTTACCAATGTTACGTAATAAGCACTTTCCCCGTTTCACACTATCCAATTGCCGTCCAAAAGTGTACGCAAAGACTTTTTTCGGACAATAGTGTCTCGAGTCAAAGGTTAATTTTCTGTGTTAGTGACAGCATTAGTATTATTCTTGGTCTGCCTATTCCTCCAATCATGCCGTCTAGGAAGATTAGTTCTCGTGTTTTCTCTGATTTCATAAATCTGGAAAGAAATCTTAATTCACTTTCAGAAAGGAAAATAAACTGAAAGAGAATGGACATTGACGGCAAAGCACTGCGATATAGACACACAGGTAGGGGTGGTATTTTCATTCAAGAGATATCTCTAATGTGGAGACATCATTACTCTTGTGCTAACTTGCAAGAAAATAACACCTCGGACGAGTTCGAGTTGGTTGCCGAGTCCAAACTCATTTCCGTATGCTTTTCTCACAAGTTATATTTTCTGACTTTTGCATTTTTTTTTTTTTTGGGAAGCATCTCGCTGATCCCCTGGCATGTATTTTGGTGCACTCGCATTGTTCCTTATTCGAATTGATTCCATCTGTTGATATTATCTAGAAAGACTTTATTCTTTGTTTTGCAAAAATAATCATCAACTGGCAATTATACCCAAAATCTATTCTCCCTTTCTGCAGCTGGTTGCTTCTTTGATACAGTCAGCCTTGAAAATTATGATAACGAAACCTTTGTAAAAATTTTTTCACACACACCCTCCCCCGACACCTCCCTTATACTCCATCTCACGTTGAAAAAGTTAAGCAACCTAGACCAATGTATAAGTTAAGTTTAAGCACTCAAATCCAACTTGGGATATCCATTTTGGGCTAGTGAGGACGGAACTCAAAAGTTGGACTTGGCTGCTCAGATTCTGATTGCGCGTTAGCCCGCGGGCTCGGGGTGTGACAGAATGGGATCAGAGCAAACCTCGTGTGGTCTTTGCACAGGGTGAGACTGGGCCTATGGTATTGGGTCGAACTACGCAAAGAAGTGGAGGAACTAAGTATGCATGCATGTCCTCCGCAACTAAGTGGACAGTTCGAATCATGTATGCATGGATTGGACTTTGCGAGGACGCAAAACCTAATAAGAAGGGGTGAATGTAATACTGGGTCCCACATTGGAAAAGTTAAGCAACTTAGACCAATGTATAAGTTGAGTTTAAATACTCAAGTCTAACTTGGGATATTCATTTTGGGCTAGCGAGGACGGAGCCCAAAAGTTGGACTTTGCTGCTCAGACTCTGGTCGCGCGCTAGCCCGCGGGCTCGAGGCGTGACACTCCCCCCCCCCCCCCCCCCAAACAACACCCAAAAAAAAAAAAAAAACCCCATAAAACAACCCCAAAACAAAAGGAGAGAGCATGTGGTTTCGGGCTAGGACTGGTGATAACAAACGAAAAAGGCAGATGTAAGGCGATTCAACCACACATAATCCTGTGCAAACTTTTTGACTTATTGCAGAGTCTACTTGTGGGCATCTCCAAAAAGTAATTAACAGGCAAAAAAAAAAAAAAAAAAGGTTTGGATAAATAACTACCTCGGGAGGTAATCCTATGGAATAATTTACTAGTAGTTTCTCTAACAAACTCACAACACCATCGTTTAAATACATTGACATGATGGACATTTGTAGATCTTCAAAAGTATTGATGGGAGAAATATTGCATCAAAAGCTTTTGTATGTAATTTAGTAAGGATCAGTATTAGTTGTGTAGAAATGGTAATGAATAGTTTAAAATGTGATCTCCCTACAATTTTGGCAATCTGCATTGAGCAAGTATTTGGCTATTCTTTTCTCTGGATGAACAGATTCGAGACCATTGCATATCTTCAACAGATATGGTGGCTAGAAGTGGAAGGGAACTTAGAGTTTGAGTTTCCAGCAGGAACTTACAGCCTCTTCTTCAGGATGAAGCTGGGAAGAACCTCAAAAAGACTAGGCAGGCGAGTGGCTGATCTTGATCAAGTTCATGGATGGAATGTAAAGCCTGTTCAGTTCCACTTATCATTATCAAACGGCCAGCAAGCTACAGCACAACGCTATTTGAATGAACCGGCTGCTGTTGGGAAGTGGATACACTATTATGTGGGAGACTTTGTCGTTGACCGTAATGACAACACTCCAACTAAGTTGAAGTTCTCAATGACTCAGATTGACTGCACGCACACTAAAGGCGGACTTTGCCTGGATTCTGTGTTCATATATCCTACCAGGCTTGGAGAAAGGATACAGCAACAATTATAACCATTTACTATATATATACCAGAATAACAAATACGTACTATACAAGCGCGAAAGGATACGTTAACAATTATTAACCATTTGCCATATGTATGATGCATGTAGGCATAACCTGGATTTTGGATTCTGTAAAGCATAAGGATACAGGAATCGATAAGGTGATTTCCTCAAACAGATTATATTTAGATTTTTTTTTTTTTTGGTTACTACTAGTTTCTGAGGCAAGCGAACTTCGTTTTTGAATATGATAGTGACATGAATGTAAAGGTGAATCATGACTATGTTTTACAAAGAATGTTCCTAATTTATGAAAACCATGTTTGAGAATCTAGTTTTTCTACGCTTATCTTTCACATTAATGTTGTTTTATATATTTTCATTCCAAAGCCTCTTTGACAACGGAAGAACCCAATCAAAAAACATCGTAGACACGCATACAGTAGTCCATTCGTCATACAAAATGAACCGATGGGAGAAACAAATCTAAGGCCCGTAACAACGGGGAATTGATGCAAGGAAACAGGAAAGAGTAGCAATACGATGTAATAATAATCCTAAGATAAAAATTGTTTAATTATTTACAAGTAAATTCTTTTTTTCTTTTTTCTCCGGTAATTCATCTTCCGGAAAAAAAAATTGATATTTTAAATGAAAATACACAAAAAAAAAAAAATTGAATTAAATTTCTCTCTTTTTCCACAACGAATTCTACGGGCTGATTCAGCGCCCAAAAACGGAAAATATAGCACGTAAATACAATAGCATCATTCAAGTACGTAGACGCGAAGTCCCCAAATCTGTCATACATTACATTTGCAAGAAGACGTTGGAGAGTAAACGCCGGAAATAGGGAGAAATAAAAAGACCACATACCTCCTCGACTTCTTGTTTAAAATCACTACTACTTAGAAATGAAGATGGAAAATGAATGTCCAGAAAGCAAAATCCAGACCACCTGTACAACCATATTTCCAGGAACGAAAAGCATGTTTTACAAGACACAATTTGTTAGTCATGCCTTCCAATCAAAATTCATGTTACCATCAAGATCACCGGTAAGAAACCCATTTTCCGTGAACTCATGGGATATGTCAGCTACGAAGTCCTCTGATAAATGAAGACTCTGCAGAAACTCATCAGATTTTTGGTTGAACCCGCTACTTCCACCAGTTGCAGAGGATTCATCATTTGAAGCAGCTTTGAAACTATTGCTTCTGCTTGGAGTGGGCCGCATAGCACTACCTGGTCCATTTCCAGTTGTCACGCTTCCTGTTGAACTTTTATGTCCAAATACAAATCCATCCCTTGACACGGTCCCACCCATACTCTGAAAGGCAAGGGGCTGCTGTTGAACTCCACTTCCGCTGTTACTATTGTTCGTATCCTGTGTTAATTGCTGCATCATGTAATGTTGCAAGCCCTGGCTACCACGCACTGCATTATTTTGGTGAAGCAAGGCTAATCGCTGCCGCAGTGGCTGTTGTAAATCGGAACCCAAAAAGCCAGCAACTGGTGAATTATGCAAGGTTTCTGGAACTGTGCCCAAAGGCCCTTGAATTGTTGAGGATGGACTCGGGGTAGAATTATTAAAAGAAGAAGATGCCTCCTGTTGAAGTGAACCACGGCTAGAGTTCATTGAGTTTTGTCTCATGAGCAAGTTTCGGTAGTTTGTCAGTGCGAGGACAGCTTGTGCTGATCCACTTAAAGCACCTCTACCCACAATGTGCTGATTACTGCCGATTTGGTCGTTCAGTCCAGGATGCAAAGCGATTAGCTTATTGAATGCGTTTCGATCAGTTGGTAGACCTTGGAAACCTCCCAGCAGGTCGGTTTCCTGCATCTTTTGTGGCTGAAGCTTGGGTGCACTAACATGTCGGGGAAAACTTTTCAAGCTCTCTGCAAATAAAAAGTATAATCAGATCAATGCTGAATTCTTGTAATCCTGCATCACACAACTGTTGTTGGAAATACTCTAATAAATCAGGTCCTACACACCAAAAGACATGAAAATAAGAGAGAGAGAGATTCATCTATCTAATAACAGTGATTCCCTCCGATCCCAGACAGTCTCTTTCATGCGTGCAAAAATGGAATTGCCTTTGAACCACCAACAACAGGTAAGAAGGAAAACTAGCAATGCCAGCAAGAAAAAAAGTCATCAAGAGTGAAGAGAGCAAACAAAATTCATTACCAATTGGCCCCACTTTTTTTTCTCTGCAAAAATCCATCAAGTCTTTCATGCTATTGACAACCTCAGATATCTGAACCAGTTAAAGCAGATGAACATAAGAAATCTGAAGGCTACATGAAGGTTTTCAATCTTTCAAACAATGAAACATACCTGCAAGCACCGCATATATCTCTTGGAAAATCCCAAATCATTCAATGATTGCAACTCAAAACTTCTAGCAAGCTGACGTCCAGCAGTCACAACCCTACAATCCACGTCAATCTAACACGTTAGGAGTGCCAAAGAACAGTAAATGTCTTCTTAATCTCAAAGAACAGCTCAAAAATGAAAAATATCAAAGCATAACCGTACAGCATGAACTACAATATCCTGACCAGCGAAGTCATAAGATAACACAATGACAATTGTAGCTTCTAAGCATGACTTCCACTCACATGTTACTGTTTGTCTGTAGATCTTGCTGAGAGACCCCATCAGCTCCACTTTCAGAGATTGTGCTCTGGCATTTCTGTGCAACCTGAAGTAACTGATTCACCTTCAAAAGGAACATATGTTGTATTCAAATGCAAACATGAAAACTAAGCAATGCACTCTACAGTTGATTAAAACACAGATTTATAGCTGATTAACATCATCAAAACTTTCCAAGTAAGCATGATAATGTCCAGAGCTGCATTATCTACGATTAACTGTAGAGAGAGAGAGAGAGAGAGAGAGAGAGAGAGAGAGAGAGAGAGATATTTTGAGCCACCTTAAACATTACATAAACTCAATGAACCTCGAAAACCATCAAAACAGCATTACTTAATATTGCAAGTGCAACTACTTGTGCACAGCAAAAAACTTGAACTTATATCAGCTGCTTCACAAATAAATAAGATTATTTTATGATAGGAACATAAAAGACATTTATAAAATGAAACAGTGGAAATAAATCTTAATATAATCGGACTTCGCCACATCATACTATTCCATGGAACAATTCCTCTTCAATCCAGAGGTCAAATGATCAAGAAGTTGGCCACAGTTCAAAACCATACCTGTGGTGCAACCAATCTACGAGCAAGCAATTCCTCATGACGCTGTGCACAAAATTCCCAAGACAATATCTGATAAAAGTCATAGGGAGAAAATCTTAACAAGGCTCTAAGAAAAAATAGAGAAAGCAGAAATGAACAACTCCTTTATTATTTTACCTTTAAATCTGGGGCAAAAATAATACGAAGCTGACCTTCACGAACCACCCGAAGTTGCTCATATACACTTTCTTGAATGGCCTTGACAAACTCCAGCATCATTATTCCTGAAGGGAATCTACATTCACGAGGCAAATCCAAAAACAAAAGCTCATCGATGACCCCACTTCCAAACTTGATTTCATTGAGTCTAGGCAATACTTCAAAAGTTGCTTCTGTGCATACCACCCCACATCACATAAGATCAGTCAAAACATAAAAGTGAAATATCAATTGAAATTTGTTGTGACAGGACTTAAAAGCTCGATATTCAGAAGTCAATCTATAGCCTGCATATTACAGATTATCCAAGCAGGTCACTAACTTGCCCACAATGCAAAATTACATGACTCTACAGTCATTGAGAAGTGAAAGATAACAAGAAAACAAGTTTAATATTTATAATCATTGATATTAAGCTCGGTTCCCATCTATTTATCTAGCAAACCAAGGTAGTTAGAAGTGAGGAAAAGGAAAACCAAGGGTGCATAACTTCCATACACATACTTTTCATGTTCGTTTCTAATAACATTACCATAAAGTATGGATTTACTATCCATCGTGGATTTAAAAAAATGTCAATTTAGTTTTTGTACGCATATAATTAACACAATATGAATCCAATAATTCATTATCCTTGCATATGTTTGTCTATTGGATGAGCAACAAACAGAGTTATGATTCAACAAAATAAATCCAGGAGACAAAAAGGTCAGGAAGAGAGTTATTTTCCAAAATTCTTACACATCTTTTGCCAAAACATGAATTCTAGCTCAGTACAACTTGTCTTTTACAAGCTCACACAAGACACGTGTTTGGCATGGCAGAAAGCATATAAAGTGAAAAGCGCAATTGACTTGAAAGCATCAAATATAAAAAATCATATTTTACAGGGATTGCAGATGAAAGTAAATAATGTGATACTGGCATTAATTAGCATATTACTGCTGTCTAGGCAATTCCTCCTTTTGCACATGGTGCAAGAAGGGAAGGGAGAGGGATTATTCCATTGACAACAAACACATAGATAAAGGCAAACCAAATACTTTGGGATGGATTAATCATAACAGATCACCAAAAACATAAATTCCAACACCCACAACACCCAATATTGCAGAAATTTATTTTATCAAAAAAGGAGATAAAAAATGCCTGGCACACTTACCAAATCCTCTTCCTGATTTTGAACCACAGATGTCACATTGCCATGCATCCTGACAAAAACAAATAAAAAAAAAAAAGCATATAAGAATATACACCGTTTGAGAGAACTGCCAAACATGAGGGGGATTTAAGGTGGTGACAAATTCCGTGTCAAAGGAGGGAAAATGTATAACACAGAGATCCAGAAGAACGGCAACTGAAGACAATAAGTCCGTACATTTTGATCAAATATATGAATGAAAAAATTTATTAAGCACGTATCTGGTCAACCAACAATTAAATCAGAGTGTAGTTAAAAACACAAAGTATATATACAGAATTGTACCGTGGCTGCCTGAGGGAATACTCCGAGTGAATGGTGTCCAACATTGTCATACCGTGACAAGCACCACCTCTTTTTAGCACGTGGAGAGTAATATTCTGCGACAAACTTCCGCCAATAGGCAATGCTATTGTTCTGCAAGATAAAAATTTTACAAAATCACACCGTAAGACCAAAATCTCAAGAGACCCGCATCTAAATATACATCGTTAGTCCTAAAAGCATTGCTGGTGACATGGAGCATCATGCAATTTCATGGTTAGGAAACCAACGATTTACTCACTGGAGGTCTTTGACGCTGGTGATATAAATATTGCATCAGTCTGCGAGAGCAGACACCGCCATCATACGCTCGCTGCGTCCCAGATACAGGCTGTGTACCCTGTTGTTGAAGCTGTTGTCTTGACTGCAGTTGCTGTTGCTGTTGCAGCAGCAACCGGGCTCGCTGCATCTGTGGCATAGCCTGTAACAGCTGTTGCTGCTGCTGCTGCTGCTGCTGCCTTAATCTCTGCTGCTGGATCAAAGCCTGCAGTTGAGGATTTGGGTTCTGTAAATGCATTGAATCCTGTCTATGCAGCAATTGCTGAAATACCTGCTGCCGGACAGTATCTTCCTGCTTAATGTCCAAGCGAGGTTTCTTTTGCAACTGAGACATATAGCCAGCGTCCTGAATTAATGAGCCAGGGACCCGTGAATCATTTGGAAATTGAACCTGCCCTACGCGTGGTGTTGGCAAGGATGTGGCACTTGAAGACCCCTGATGCTGCTGATTTTGCGGTGGTTGTTGGGAATTTGGGTCTTGATTTGAGCTAGGCTGTATAACAGAGGACCCATCCACAATTGAAGAGCCAGAAATGCTTATGTTATTTGATGAGAACGAAATAGGTGATGCTGGCAACCTCATGTAAGATTCCGTATTAATGCTTGCACTTCTCTGGAGATGGGGACCACCTGAAAGTGCTGAGTTTGCATCAGTGACTAATGAGCTAGCTCCAACACTGGGACCAGAACTTGCCACGCTGTTCAAGACCACATTACTAACATCACCAGAGACTGGACCTAAATTCGCCCGTCCATTTCCAGGCATTGTATTTGAGGAGTTTCCAAAAGATAAACTCAAGTTAGAATTGCCCATTACTTGGGACTGACCATCTCCAGGAAAAAATATGCCAGAACTGGAAGAAGAGTGCGCCATCTGCCCAGCCACCCTATCAGTTACCATAGGAGGCACCGCTGCCCGGTGGCTGGGTTCCAAGTAGCTCTCCAGTGCCAGCCTTTCCAAGTTTTAGGACTCTAAAAATATATTTTTGTGCTTGCACGCAGACTGAAAGAGAGCTGATGCAATCCTCTCAAATCCCTCAACATAAAGTTCTTTAAATATCAAACAGAATATACTACAACTATTCTTCCTTTTCTCCCACAGTATGCAGCGTCAAGAACTTGTCTTTTGTGCTGCTGAACCAACAACTGTCAAAGAGAATAGCAGATCCATACTAATTCCATGCAACCCTTGTGAACCCAGTGAAGATTTAGAATGGCATTTTATACAGTACAAACCAAAACATATCAGCATCTAAACAACCAAGCCAAAAAAACTAGGACATAAAAACTAATGTGAACCAATAACACCACCACAAGGGAAAATCCGGAATAGCTCACATTTCAAGAAATCACAGCCATACATAAACTCATATCTAAAAAAAATGACGTGATCCCCAATTGTACTAACAAAACCCTAATCCTGAAATTGCCAATAAATATATATAAATTAAAGAAACGCTACTACACCAACTTAAGCCCTGTACTTATCCAATCAGAGTCTTCCAACAAGCAATCCCTCAACCGACTAATTTACTAACTAAAGCTAAATTTCCTCAAAGTAGAGTAAATTAATGATTAAATACTCAAATAAATCAAAACCCATCAAAATTGCTCCACAAAATTTTTAGCCAAAGACACATATATGTCCACAGGAAACTTCAATTAAACGCACTATTAGCATCAATTTCAACGTATACTGCACCTTTAGCCAAAGATCGAAAATTTGAAATCAAGAAAGGAAACAAAAAAGTGTTCCACCAACAAAAATAATGCAAATCCCAAACTTTACAGTTCGACATATCTGTAAAAAAATTACTTCAAGAAATGAAAAAATAATATTTAAAAATTGATTATATTACCTCGAAAGAAAGATGAAGAACTGCGAACCTGGCGAGGTAGAGAGCGAAACAAGTATTTGATTGAATCGGAAGAATAATCGGATGCACGGGGGTTTTTGGATCACGTTTATATACCTCGCGGGAATTGTAGAGGGGAGTAACCGGCTGCACCGGTGTATAACCCTACCTAAACGGCTATAAGCGGTTGCGATCTTGACACGCGTCAGTTGAATTATTAGGTTACTGTAATCGGTGCTAGATGGAGCGGTGGCGACGAGAGGTAGTCTTGCTTGACGGAACACGTGGCATGATCCTATTGGGGAGTCTTTTTAATCGATTAAAAGTAGACTAACAGTGAAGGTCTAAAGGTGGGGAAATGTCCGGTAGAAATTAGAATAAAGTTTTTGGCTGCGATCAACGGCTATAATCGGCTGATTTTAATCACCTGAGCCCTTCAATTCTACTTTTCGGTTCTAGAAAAAATTGATTCATACTCAGCTGCTCAAGTTAATAATTTAACTCATTTGTTTTTTTTTTTCTTTTTTACAACCTTTTTTTCAGGCACACCTCGTAAGTTTATTAGATTCCTCGGGTTCCATGTAAATTTTTTATTTATTAGTATTTCAAGACTATGATAAATTTGGCATTCCATTTATCAAACTGATTTATAATGATTTGGCTTGTATCTCTGTATATATGTATTAATGATCGTGTAAAAGTGATAAATGCTACAAAATTATAAAAATTTTCAAATGTATATTTATATACATATCTACTCAGTGCGTGCATGCTTGTGTCTATAACACCAAAATCTGTTGGTGTCTCCCTTTAGATAAGTATTAATAAGTTTTTCAAAAATTAAAAGAGCTACCAGAAAAAGATTTCCCAAAAAAAAAGAAGAAAAAACAGCACATAAGTTTATAAAATAAAAACTATTCATTATGTTATCTTATCTAGTTAAATTTATATTTATAATTTTTACTAAAAGCATACGCACAAGGTGTGCTGTAATCATTAGATCTAAAGTTGGGCCGAGACTTCCAACTCTCTCGTGGCCTGGGCCAAGAATTTTTGTAAAGGCTTCCTTTTGGGTCAAGCCCAATCTTGGATATGAGTATAAACTTTTCAAATTTTACTGGGCCTCAAGCCGGATAATATATGGGAATTGCTGATTGGACTGCGGTCTCACTTGGAGTGGACACAACTCATTTTTTATGAGACTGTGGTCCACCATAGAAGTTCCTCAATCTGTACTAGTGTGCGAATTTAAAGAGAATTTAATTTTTTTTAAAAAAAAGAAAGAGTTGTAGTTATAAGAAATTTAAAAGATAATATAAAAAAGTAATAGCAAAACTCTTTGCTCCTGATTTATATACAATAAGATAAGATAGTTAAAGTTTAAAATGTTGCTGTTACGGTTAATATTTAAAGCTGATGGCCCGACCACAGAGTGGAGGAAAGGTACCGTGAAGGCGAAATATTTGTTCAGCAATTCGAAGGTGAAAATTGTTGGGTAGCTTAGGATGAGCTTTGGGTGCATTCCAAAGCCCTTTAACTAGAATTAAAATCGGCCCATTCCAATTAGCGCGGAGCAAGGCAAGAAGGTAGATAGCTAGTTCAGGTCCATATCAAAGTAGCTTAGGGAGATCCACCAATGATTTCATTGGGGGGGCCCATGACTCGGTTGATACGGACTTTCCATCTTACATCGACTTCTCTCAATTGGAAATCGACCAATAACTCAGTGGATTGGGCACTCGGTTGTTGCGGACTTTTTAGCTTTCAATTTCATCGACGAAACTGAAACCGAAAATAACCTCATTAAACAAAATTTAACTTGTTAGTTTATTTTTTTTCCCCCTTAGTTCAAGTAATGGGGTTTGTTATGGTCCTCCTCAACATTTTTCTGATAAATGCGAATAAAAAGTCTAATTTGGTTTTCAACTATAAACCCCATCAGACATTTTAAATTTCTTAAATAAAAAGTATTAAGTATAATATCTTAGTGACTAATTAGCATTTTCAGGTTATAATATGGTTAGCTTAATGGGTGGACTTTTAGTGGAGGAAGTAGTGCAAGTAAAACTAAAACAATTTGGTAGCCGAAATACTAAGCATAATCAAAGTCCAATTAGAGAAACCGTGACTTCCAACTTGTTATAGTTTTAATTCTTGATTTCATCTCCTCCCCAGCTGAATCTACATCGGATCGGGAGTTTGTGACATGCATGGATCTTTGTAATTTGTGCATCCTGAATCAATTACTAAGCATAAACCTTCAGTAAAAACAAATTGTTTACGTGTTGTCTCCACCACCAATGCAAGCAACATGTACACGTTGATTATCACTGTTGCAAAAAGCCAAATTGTACTCTCTTCCAATAAGCTACATGCAACATGGGATGGTGGGATTGAAGCAGCACGGCAGGCCTTGTCTACGGGCCAAAGTAAAGATAAGCTGACAACAACACCCCGGCGCATTATACGTATAATCGAAGCCTATGATTGTCAGATCATGTGTACCGTGGTAGATCTATCAGGAAAGCAAGATCATTAATTTTTCTATCATCAATGTGTCATTTTCATCTAAGCGATTTCCTTAAGTGGCAACCAACCCAACTTGGTTGGGTTGGCCACCATAAAACCTGTAAAGGTTATGTTAGGTGAGAGGTCAAGAATTCAAATTTTGTCTTTCATAAAAATTTCAAATAGGTACATAATACACATGTTTAGTTCGATGGTGATTTAGTCCCCATTGATTCTCTTGGGACTCATTTGGACCCCTTCCTTATAGTATGGGTTACAAATAGGATAGTATACTGTTGATTATTGGACAAAAAAAAAAAAAAAAGATTTCCTTAAGTGGCCAAGTGCACAAAGTTGACTGCGTTTGCAAGTTGATAATGAAGATGTAATGTTTCCAATCACGGATGAACTTAAATTGATTCACGGATCGTTCATTTTTGTTAATCCACTTCAATACGGTGTGTACATTAAGAGCTAAGTTTCAAGCACCTACGTGCGCATAGAACCAAGAATTAGGCATATTATTCGGAGGGATTATCACTATCTGCCTCAAAGCACGAACCCTCAATATTAAAGTAGATAACATACCCTAGAGGGCCTAGACAGAGGTCTCCAATCAGGGCCTAGAGACTCTAGACTCTCTCCTATGAGGATTCTAAGTGGTGACCTGCCCATGAACGTAACGTATAAGCCTGCTTTTTGCCTGCCTTCCTTACTTCCACACCAAGTTGCGTAATTGATAACGCCTATTAATAGTACGACACTAAGAAGTCATAGTCACATTGTTGACTATGTAATATTACGCACAGAAACCTATTTGATTTCTATACATCCTTGTTCAAGCCGAACGATTGATTGGTCCTGATAATTCCAAAATGTTGTAATTGATTTTGGAATGAGTTAATTAACACTTTCTTCTTTCTATTCTCCAAGGAAGTTTTTTGAAACATTAATATCTTCTTCTAATTTTCCAACTAAATAGATACAGACAACTATAAAATAAATTCCAATTTTGCTTCTACCTATCACGAGTAGACCACACTGTATCTTGGCTTGAACGGGAGGAAAAACTTTTCATTAGCGGGATCCATGACATTAATGTAGAATGATAATCATCAAAGGCCAGGGAGGATGGAATATAATGATTCTTTATTCTAGCATCTTTAAGTTAAATGCTCGAGTACTTCGTTCATTCCTTCAATCTTTGTAATTACCTTTTACTCATTATTTTAGTGATGAGCTACCAAGATGTTGACAATCTCGTGAACTCGCATAATTATTCGTTAATTTAATCAGAATATTATTAGTACATCTTTGTTTAACTTTGCTGTACATGCATGGAGGCGGTCTCGATAAGAATGGTATTATCTGTTTTTGGTGTAACTTTAACGAATCCCAATTTGGGCACGCAACTTGAGGTATTATAGATTTGGGTGGTCCTAGACCAGCAAATTCTTTTCCCTAATACGTCTTGTCTTCAACAAGGGAGCCACCATCTCCGTTGTCGCCATTATTCCCGTATATTAAGACTAGGAGCAGTAGTATCAATCCCACTTTCTACTTCTACTATTTTTGTTTACATTCTCTGACTTCAAAGTATAAGAGTATAGGCACAAGTAATATACAAACTGTTGGTGTATAAAAATGCATCAACTTGATCTCGTGACGGTGACCATTTTATCTTTTTCTTTATTTTACTTTTCACTTTTTGTTCTTTCTCCCCTTAATTATGCGTAGGAAAGCATTACGCTTGGTATTGATGATATCAGTATGTTGGCAATGATGATAAAATTGAGCCAAAGGGCAGTTTCAAATGCACCCGAAAATGACTTTTTGCGCAATTCCCTTTTTGTTCTTTTTTTGCATTATGACTGCAAGAACAAATTCGGGAAGTTAATGGATGGCAGCATTTTTCATGATAAAAGGTCCCAAATACAAGTTTTACGTATATCATATGGAAAAGGAATCATCTCCATAAGTAAACATTTATTGGCACCGCACTCACTGCAAAGAAATAGTGAGACGTGAAGTGTGATCCAAATGTGGGCAATTTTGTGGCATGAATGAAAATGGACGGTTCTTCTTAGAAAAGATGGGTTGTTTTGGTCTCTGATGACGTTCACAAGACTTAATTAAGATTAGAATTTGGCCGTTGAGTAGATAAACAATAATCTTTCGACTGCACGCATTCTCTTACTTAATGGGACGTTTAAGAATGCTCATAATATATTATTAGTACCACGTGCATTTCCTTCGTGCATGGTGTGTGGGTTCTCTAATATTCTCCATCTTTTGTGACCCATCCACTCACTACCAGCTTGTAAATTAAGGAGATGAGAACGGAATAATAGTCCCACAGCAAAATTTTTATGCTTTCAATTTAACATATCCTTTGTTAAGATGGGTTTCAAGTCTTCTGTTACACTTTATGTTACTCAATTTAACAAATTAATATATGTCTCTCATAGTAAGAATTTATAAAGCGGTTGAATTCTAATTCATTATTTGTTACCTTATCAAAGAGTATAACATGAAAACAGAAAAGTATAATGGATGATATTTTGCCGTTAAAATGTGTGCGTGCTTAAAAATTTATAGCAAATATTTGGTCTTCGAAACACTGGGGGTAGAATATGAATATTGTAAAACTTCCGCCTTCCACACCGTCCGTTGATTGTGTCTAAATACACGTTGTTTCCCACTCATATCCGTGCATTTGAACTTTTTGATTCGTTTGAAAGACCATGGATCAAATTCTGTTTTGTAGTCAACTTCTTTGAGCTCAAACTTTTGCTAAACAACGCACAGGTGGTAGTGTGGAAGTTGAACAATACAACTTTGAGCAGAAAACTAAAAGAGTCTTGGTTTTACTCTTAATGCTGGCCATTTTGTCAGCTACCAGCCACGAAAATGGTGGGGTATTTTGACTCAGTTGAACGATGCATCCGTGGTGGTTCATAGGTGGCTTGTCGGTAGAATTGGAATTCAAATGCAAGATTAACTCATGTTCATGCACCTTTTAATAGTTCAATAATCGAATGCACGCGTGATGCATGAATTGTTTTTAGAATCTTTCTTCTTACAATTGTGATAGACCATTACCTTTTTATCCTAAATTAGATCCCTCATGTATCTGAGTCAGAATTATCGGTCCAATGATCTTAATCTGCATCTTGCTAGTACGTGCTCATTTGCCACCACCTCTACTCGATATTATCCTGAGCCACCTAGTCACGCCCCAAAAATAGAATCTTTAAGTTTCTTTTACATTTTAGGTATATCATGTCGAGGCAGAATTTTTAAAGCTCCTCTCTCTCTCTCTCTCTCTCTTAATTGCATTCGTGTAAAGACATGGCAAATACGTGGTACATAACTTCATGTTGAGTTATACAAATTGTAACGGTGGGGCATCGGGAAATTTCTTTGCAAATTAATTAAGATGACTCGTGGTTAGGACTTTAAAGAGTAGCTAAAAATAACTAAAAATTAGCATAGGAGAAAACTCAATTTCATATTGTAAAAAATCTAAAAGAATCAACGAAAATCACGGGCTCACACAAATTCAAGCGGATCTATCAGCAAGAAAAGAAAATCTAGAAGAATAAAAGGTTACAGAAAGCTTGGGAATGTGATTCTTCGTCATCAACTTTAAACTCATATATACTAAAAAAATATTTGGCGGTGATAATGAAGTAAGCACTTTAGTAAGCAGCATTAAGGAGAGTAGGAGCAAATCCGGTGTGTTTCTGTCTTTTCATGTTATCCAAAAG
The DNA here is from genome assembly GCA_024721245.1 of Mitragyna speciosa. Classification (NCBI taxonomy): domain Eukaryota; kingdom Viridiplantae; phylum Streptophyta; class Magnoliopsida; order Gentianales; family Rubiaceae; genus Mitragyna; species Mitragyna speciosa. Next base: position 1,972,565 of record CM045552.1, read on the forward strand.
CCCAAATTTTTGACATTTCGCTCAGCTTAGGCTCATATTCTTTTGAAGGAGCTTGGCTGGTTCGTCTATCGACCCTCAAGTTTTAATTTCTAACTGCACGATTGTGTTGTCTCTCGGGAGGAAGCCTTGATCTTGCCTACACTTGCCCCCCTCAAGCCAACGGAATTTTGTATCTTTGTCAAACTTAGCTTTATTAAAGTAGATTTCAAATCTTTACACAGTTGAAAGCTAAAGCCAGAGCACTTATCCATTTCATTTCATGTTCTAAATAGTTCGGCGTCGTCTTTTCTTGAATTTTGGAGAACAAGGAGATATCTATGTACAAGCTTTTACTTCCCGAGGGCCATAATCATAAACTCTTCTAAATATTGTGCAGTTTACTTGATGTTATACATTATAATTCATGGCTATCACAATTTTTTTTTTATCTCGTGTAGGACACGAGATAAAATTGCACCTACCGCCAAATATTATACCAATCACTTATATTGCCTAACAATTCAGGAAAATAAGTATTTTAGATATCGGCCCATGACATGTAAAATTAGTCAGCACTTTATTCATGGAGTATTTGGAGCCATTTTTACACTAGATAGAAAATTATTGGTTCAAAGGAGCACAATGAATGAATGCCTAAATTCTCGCTGTAAGTTTGCAGGTTATTTGGAAAAGTTTTTATTGTAGAGAAAATGTAGTAATTGATAAACCTTTCATCTATGAAATATATATGTGTGTGTAATAAGAACTATTAAATCTTTCAACGGTTGAGGATGTCCTTTAGAGAAGTTCCCAATACCTCTCATATAAATGTCATGTTGGATTTTTTGCAAACTCTGCACCCAATTTTTTAGTCCACATAATATAAAGAGGGCAGAGTCCGTTTCTTATGATAATGATGGTCACTAAACTTTTTGCCTAGGATATGTGCATGGTCGCCAATTTAGCTTTATGATCTCATCAAATGTCTCTTTTGGACTTTCGAAAAGAGAATTGAGCGAAATATGCAATCTATCTTGCCAGTCTCTCTCCTTTTTTCTTTTTTTTTTTTTAATCTCTGTATTGATAATTTATTCCTTAATTTAGAAGATGATCTGTGGGTTAATGAATTTCTCTTTAGGTTGGGAACTTCATTTACAAACTTTATTTGGACATCACACATATAAAATCACTAATTTGTGGAAATACAAGAAAAAGGGGAACGGATGGTGCCGATAAAGATATTAACTGAGACAGCATAGATGAAAATCTCATACCCGTAACGAGTGGTTCTCCTCTGTGATTTTATCTCATGGATGAAACTTTTTTCTAATTCTATCCTTATCTTCTAGTTGAGATGATAATTGTGCAACTGTTTTGACACACAGTCGGTTTGGTTAGGCTGAGTGATGTCAATGTCCATAACAAAGAGAAAACACAAAACTTGAATGGTTCTCCTGATTTGACATGCCTTAATAAATTAGACCTATGGCCTTTTTTATTTCAATGGCTACGAACCAAAATTTCATCCTAATAAAAATAAAAAAAAGATACCAGTCTAATGGCTATCATTATTTTACTTTCCAATCAGGAAGAAAAAATATCACTTGCTTCTCCTACTCCAGACCTTTCAATTTTAGCGTCGCCGCAGTTGCGAATTGTGCTATTAACCCGTGACATTCCTGTCAGATAGGCTTTTTTGCACGTTACTACTAAGATTTGAGTTGAATTCAGGGACGACCGCAAATCTCTCGTGTATGCTTTTTTTTTTTTTTTTTCTTTTTGAGGACAGACCTTTGAACTTTCATCTTATTATTAGACGTTCAGAAACTCCAGCTCTAAAGATCTACTATTAGGATCTTGACGCACTGTGAAGGAATTCAGACACCATCATCAGTTAGACAAGCAAAATATTTGGGCTTCACAATGATTTCTTTCAATTATCAGAGATAAATATCTCTGTGTCGGATAGCACTACTTGCATGTTTCCATAAAAAAAAAAAATTTGTTGTAATGATTCATTTCAAAACACAAGTACAGATATCAAAGATAAAACGTTCACAGATTTCAAGTTAGTTTGTTATGCATGAACACCACCGATCGTTTTTAGGATTGTGAATAAGAAGCAGTTGAATAAATAATCAACACTAACATATGCCGAAGACGCCGACACAGCATGTCTTTGTTCCTAATTTGTTAGGTGATTAAAACGTATCAGGGCATGGGCAGCAAATAATCAGCCCATTAATTATTTCCGACATCAATTTCAACGAGTTTCCTTTGCGACAGAAACCATGCTCGAACATACACGCCAGTCTTACGTTAGGCTCTCCAATAATTAAATTAACAATATCTACCGTAAGATCTATGTTAGCCTACTCCGATAAAATATCAAAAGCAAGTTCTGACTCTGAATCTCGAGTTTCTGTACCGGGAGATTCATCCATGCTATGCCAAAGATTGCTAACAATTTAAAAGTCCACTACTTTTTCTTTTTTTCCCTTAGGTATGAGGAATCATATTCTTTTTCCCATATGTGTGAGGAATCATTTGGAGGACGTATTCAGCAAAATGCGTATTAGATTCTCTTGCATACTTCTGATTCCATTTTACGAGAGCAAGATTTGGACAGCCAACTTAAAAATCGCAGGGGCTTTTTGTCAACTCCTGTATAGTTTACTGTGATTGCAAATCTTCAATTAAACAAAGATTTTAGAAATTAGGCCACCCATTGTCAGCAACGGTTGCAAAAACTGAAAGGCCAAGGGACACAAAAACCGTGACGAGTTGATAGCCATCTTATTTTATTTTAAGTAATTGATGATTCAGAGACGAAGAGGGTGACAAATAAGAACATTATTACCAACAAATAATACAAAGTACCAAGAGTTAAAAATTACTGCATTAATATTTGAAAAATATAGTACTGTTGTGGTATGGTACTTTATCTAAATTAAATATATTTGACCCTTTTGTTTTACTTATTTGAGTGTTATTAATAAATACATTTTTGTTAAGCATCCTACCAACAGTAAAATTTCTTGATAACATAAGTTTTTGAAAGATTTTCCTCTTGTATTCATAAAATTTTTTTATTCTTTGTATTGCTCTCATTTCCCTTTCGTCGGAGTTGAATGACGCGAAGCCGTTAGCTGCATTGCAATTATTTTCTTCGGACGGTTTCGTTATGCCACATTTGTTAGGTTGGAACTTTGGTAGTCACCTCATATTTTGTTTCTTAACCATTACATAGTGATCTCATTTTCTCTTTTTTATCTAACCATCGTGACTGGACTGGCTCTCTGATGGCTCTCATGTATAGAATTTATTTCAACAGATTAGTTAGATTGTGTACGTTTAATATGTTGCAAAAACTATACGAATGTTGAGAAATTTGAATCTTTTGACAAATGTTGTTTTGCCTGATAATTAAAAATTGATTTTCCGGAAATAACATTTAAGGGGGAAGACTTAAGAGGAGGCTGCACCATTAGGAAGCATTTTCATGACATAATTTCTTAAGTAAGCATCGTAATTGTCGAATTATGGAGTAAGATTTCTAGTTAAGATGGCACAATCTTGCATTAATAAATATAATCAGACAACGCATATATAAATACTCCGTACAATAATTACCTTTAAAAAAGAAAAAAGACCATTACTTTTCTCAATCGCTCTCTGTAACGAGTCTTTAATGAAACAGAACAAGGATAAATTGAAAATCAAAGTGGATTCGATAAATTGAAAATCAAAGTGGATTGTCTTCAATATATGTTACGCCATTACAAAACATACAATTTTGATTCTATATATCGATATGGAAAAGAATTTACACAATTGGAGCAATAAAACCCAACACACACACACACCCTACAAACTTATGTTAGTATCTTAGACACAAGCTACGTAAAAGATTTCTCAATCTAAGCTATATAATAACTAATTCTATTTCTTTATTATGGTAGGCTGGACTGAACGTAGCTGAATCATAAGTTGATACTCTGATTAACTGATACTGCAATTTTTTTAGCATTTATCCCCAATAAATAAATAAATAAATATATACACACACACTATGGTAGTGACGCTATACCAAATGCACCTTCCCTTGTATACAAATGTTCTTCTCTAGATTAACAGTGGGATTCCATTGTAAAAGCATTTTCTGCTTTAAGTTGGCATCATTATATTCTTAAGTAGTATCATTGACTTTTTTTTTTTTTTTTTTTGGTGGGATCCACATAATAGAATAGAAATTTCAGGGAATGCAGAATGAGGGTCTCACTCTTGATCCCGCAACCGGTTCCTCTCCAAGGGTAAGGCATCTTTGGTCTACTTTTTTATGTCATATATGTCAACTAGGCGATAAATGCAAGTGGAATCAAATGCAAACATAGGTGGGCAGCAGCACTAGTATAGTTTTAGGTTACACTTTCAAATTGCTGGTGTAAATGGAATCCATGATAAATTAGGATTAGATCGAAATAAGGTTCAATCCTAATGGTGAGGGAATTATGGGGGGCTTATGTGCTCATTTGAATGAACTAGTCTCGTGTACAGATCTTGTTGGTGATTTTTGTGCTCACGGGAAGCTGGAAAATTATGGTCGTAATTATCTAATCTTTTGGCAAGACTTGTAAAGGACAACCAGTTGGAGGGAGGGAAAAATATGTAAAGGAAAACTTTACAACTAACGAGCAAATCTATCACAAACTTATTTTTACAACTAACTCCAAATTATTTTTTATGCAGTTGGTCTATGAGGAGATTAGGCCTTAAAAACGGTGCTGTTGTTAAAGATAGCAAATGTTGTGAACATTAATAGGCAAGGCAGGAAATTGGTGTCTTTTGAGTTTGAAAACTAAAGAAGAGCTCTTTCTTAATGGTTAAAAAGTAATGCTCGAATTACAGAATTGGAAAGTTCAACATAGTTTTGCTTACTGAAATGCAATGCAGATAGATTGCAAGTCCCGTCCCTTTATTTTATCTTCATCATGTGTTTAATAATTTACAAATGGAGATGGCAAACATCTGAGTAGACATCTCTCTTTTTTAGGCATAGAAAATATACAATAAAATAGTGGAATTGGTCCACGTCACTGTGAAGTAGAAGTGCTTTGCTTCGAGACCTTAACATTATACATGCCAAACCATTTATAAAAGAATTCATAAATGGATGAGGAGGACACATCGTCTTTGCTTTTAATTCAAGGCAATTATAAAACAAGCCATTTTTTTTTAATTTATTGTTCCCCAAATAATTTATACACATTCAAAGATGATCCCACACAAATAACAAATGATTTCTGCATCGATCCGATAATCTTTTATGTAACAAGTTATACAACACGTGTGCGTTACATAACAAGTCGGTCAACATGGATGCGAATTTGGGAGCAAGTATTCCATCAAGCAGTTAAAAGCTATTATTTTTAAATAATTTGATTAAGGACCACTCTTTTTCTTGTGAAATCAATAGCATCCCTATTATCTAACCCTCAGAATACTACAAAAAAAAAAATATTGCACACTTAATTTTTCCACGAGGAATATTAAATTAATACAAACAAAATTCCCATTTTTTCAATCTTTTATCTGATTTAATTGTAACTGGCGCAAGGGAGCAGGAGTAATTTCTGATAATAAACAAGGGAAAATATTTAAGTGGATCGAATTTACGAGCCTCACCTGTGGACGGAACGGCTCAGATTAAGCCACAAAGGTTCAGGCCCTGAACCTTGTGCACATGGTACAAGTATTGTAGGCCAGGTTATACAAAGATTTAGTTAGTTGTTCCGGATTGTTTCCAGTATTATTTCTTTTAAACTCATGCATGCACGAGCGGAAGCCAACTTTGTGGATTCTGGTAATACTAGTCGTTTTGACTCGCAATACAAGTCCACAATTTGATCAAAGTTTCAAAACAGCAGCCACATTCAATTCAACTAAAGTAGAGCATCATCATATTAAGATGCTACGCTTTAATATTTGATTCTCCTTTGTACTACTATCTAAAAGTACAATTGAAAAGTTGATGGTTGATTCTACCGGTCAACAATTTTCATTACTTCCTTCATCATTGAATGCAATGAGTCAAACTTTGAATTTTGCTGGAATTAGCAAAATAGAGCCTGCCCTTAATTCAACAAAGAATGGTTGTAAACATCCTTAATCTTTCTTTACAAAAGCAAATCTCACGAATAGAGATTAACTACGGAAAAAAAAAAAAGAAGAAGAAAAAAGGGACTAATCCATAAGAATGATTATTTAATCTATGTTACCTAATTAGCATAAAATGGATTATTTAACCTATGTTACCTAATTAGCATAAAGAATTTTCCTTGTTTTCTGCATTAAGTGGCTGGACTTCCTCGGTTTCTTCAACAACTGAAGCCCCGGTCAGCTCTTTGGCTCTCTGGGCCTCCAATTCCCAATCCGTCAGAAACAGAACCACTAGCATGGTCACCATACATGATCCCTGAGCTGCCAATAGCCCCATCCAAAGTCCTTCAAAGTCGAAACCAAGGTAGAAACTTAGTCCTACTGCAACCGGCATTCCAACTAGATAGAAGCACCCCAAGTTGATATTTGCTCCGACTTTCGGCCTCGCCGTTCCTCTCAAGACCCCACAACCAGTTGTCTGCGGGCAGTTACCAAGCTCGCAAAGCCCGATTACGGGCAAAACGAGTGATGTTAGAGCCACAATTTCTTTGTCATTAGTGAACATGCTAGCCCAAACGTGTCTCACGCTGACTGCAAATGTGAGCGCAGAAAATCCCAAAGCAAAGCTAATCAAAAGCCCCACAGCGGCCGCAAGCTTCGCTTTCGCCGGCTGCATTGCACCTAGTTCATTTCCGACCCTGGTCGAGACACTAAAGCTGAGAGAAGACGGAAATATGTACATTAAAGAAGTGGTTTGAATCAAAATTCCCATTGAAGCAACAGTGGCTTTCGGGTTCAACAGCCACCCACAAAGCAGAATCATGATTTCATACCACCACCATTCGAGACAGACAGAAATACAGCTCGGAATAGAAAGATTTAGTAAGGATTTCCAGCCTTTCAAGCATTCTGTCGTCAACCCTCCCCATGTTTTCTTGTACACGCCAGAAATCAAGACATAGATAATCAAAGAAGCTATAAGATTGAAGTTAGTCCAGACCCCGCCAAGGGCGACGCCTTTGATGCCTAAGCTAAGCTTTGTTACAAGTAAATAATTTATTGGGATGTGAAGAAGAATAGATATCGCTGCACAAAGTGTTAGGGGGAAGGTTATTGACTGAGTTCTAAGGTAAATACGCAACGGATGGAGTAGAGATTGCGCGAAAAGGTCAGGAAGGGAGTAGATGAGGTAGGATTGAGCTTCATCAGCAATTGCCTTGTCTTGTCCAAAAAATAGTAAAATGGTTTTCACGTTAAACCATAGAATAGCAATAGGTATTGATGTTAGCATGAGCAAGAGCACCGTTCTTTGTAAAGAAAGGCCAAGAAGCGTGTAACCTTTGGCACCAAAAGCCTGGCCGCAAATGGGCTCCATTCCCATGGCTAAGCCGGAAAGAATTGAATAACCGGAGATGTTAGCGAAACCAACCGCGAGTGAACCGCCGGCTAAGGCCAAGTCCCCTAACCGGCCAAGGAAAAGCATGGAGATCATGGAACGAGAGTAAAGTAAAAGACCGGTGAGTATCATTGGTAGAGCTATGTTGGCTATGGACGTGGCTTCTTTGAGGATTAGGGAGACATGGGTATCACTGCTTTTGTGGGGCTTCAAGAATTGGTTTGGTTGTTCTTCTTGTTGTTGGTGTTGGTGATCATGTTGTAATGATGTTGGGCTTTTCTGGATCAAAGGAGCGAGCGTGTCCTCTTCTGCAGAGACTTTGATAGGAAGAAGATAATTTTGGTCTGAATCGCATTTGCTGGACCTTGAAGGTGGTGAGGATGTCAGCTGCTTGCACATTTTTGGAAATTTCTATGAATCAGTCTAGTACAAGCTTTGTTTTGACAAAAAAAAAAAAAAAAAAAAATCTAGTACAAGCTTTGGCACTTTATTATTTGTGTCTAGTCAAGAGATAGAGCTGAGAGAGAAGGGCAAGGGAAGACGGAGAATGAGAGAGACTTGTGAGTGTTTTGGTTTCGGAGTGGGAAACGATAGGAGATATTTATAGTAAAATTTTGAGGAAGGGACGGCTCGAAGCTGAATAGTTCCCCCGTCCGAAAATGCTATGCTTCCGTCTACTACATACATAAAATCTTTTACAAACAGCTTACTTTTGTATGTATTTTGGTGTCTTTGTGGGGGCCGGCTACTTTACTGTGGGAGTGTATATATGTTTGGTGGGAGTGTAAGAAGGCTGAGGGGACAGCCATTTTTTAATTTCTAAATTTCCATTGGAACTGAGATTTGAGAGTCGAAGGCTTTGTCCCACTCGATTTTATACGGATGACCATATTTATTCGTTCAACCAGAAAAAAAGAACTAAAGCCTATATTATTGTATTATAAAAATAAAAATATCACAGCATTATCAGCATATGAAACCATAGTAACTACCCAAAAAGCAGCCGCGTCGTCATGTAAGTGTAATATGACGGAAATGCGTACTTCAACGCCTTTCGGTTGCGCATCAAAGCAAAATAAGAGAGACAAGAAGATTCATAGTCATCCTGGAATTGGATCAAAAGACAAAAACTACTTTTTCGGACAGCAGTCGGTGGACCCAAATATGTGATGATCAATTGCCCGTTATGGCCCAAAATTATGCTGTACGTAGATCCATAACAGCAAATGAATTTCTAGGAGTTCCAATTTTGCCAGCTAAAGTTTTAGCAAATTTATTTGTTTCGGCACGGCTCCCTGAAAGTGCCACTTAGACTGCAGCACCGTGCCTTCTTCTGCAGTCAAATTCCATGCAGATATAGCAGTGTATCTTCACTTGGATACATCTTCTTGCCTTCTCTGGTCCTTGTGCGGATGTACCTACTCTTATCCTTGAAGACGAGTAATTAACCTTTTTATCAATTGACATCTTAGAGCGGCTTTCTTTGTTTTTAGCTTTCTTTGTTTTTAACATCTTCCCTAGTGGTCTTACCGACTTCCCAAATGATACTTATTGGCAACTAGTGTTTTCTAACTTCAATTTCACTTTCCTCCTATATAATTCCCAGAGTAATCTTCGTACAACCACATAGTTACAAAATTTCTTGCCAATGTGATAATGACATGTGCAAATCCCACTCATTTAAGATTAGGGGTCTCTTAAGCAACATCCACCTGCTAATCTTCAACAATACTTAATCAATGGTTTGTAACAAGAAAAACATTCCTTCGGGCTTTTATTTTTTTAAATTTAGTTTATGAGAGTAGAAATTTGGGATCAGATTGACCGATGACTTCAGTGATCATGAGAGGCAACTATATTACCGGACCACTCTTATCCCTTGAGAGCCAATCAGGAATAAGGATTGCCTTGCTTGATTCTCTAGAAATATGAAAAAAAAATCCTAAAGATGGATCTAATTAATTTTAATGAATCATATAATTATTAATAGTTAGCAATATTCTTTTGACACAGAGAATGTTAACACGGAAGAAAAGTTTCACAACAGGCCGAGAGTTCACCTAAAAACTTCCGAAACATGGTGCGACTTGGTTGGGGTGGTGAGCTTCATGGAAGTCCTGCCTCTCCCACGCAAAACTGAAAGGAGTCACCGCTGCTACAGCGTAACATTGCCAGGTGGACGGCGGTTAATGGCAAAGAACAGTGAGTGGATTGGTCTCGTTTTTTTTTGTCAAGGGCCCCGATTCTTTTCGCATAAAGCCAATGATGGGGAGCCCATGGAATTGGACCCTGATTGAGTGGAGTTCAAAATTTAAATAGATACCACATTCTTGAATCTTGGTCGCACAACACAAACGTGTAGAAAAAGTGATATGTATGGAAAGTGGCAACTTTGTTGTTTGCAGTTTGCATTTCAAGACCTCCGTTTTACATGATTGACCCTAAGACCAGAAGGGAGTTTTGAGTTCCCATTAAGTAATTGAATGAGACATGATTAAGCATACGAAAACGTCATCCGGAATGAAGAAGCAAAACATATTTTCTCATCTACTTACTATAGTGCTTAGGGAGAGGAATCAAAACGTTTAGGACAAACAGTTTGTAATTTCACAAATTACTTTACCATTTGATTTATGTAAGAAAATGGAAGAAAAGTGAAATTGAATGCGGGGGGAGTAATATTTAAACATAGATATAGTGCACAAACATATTTTGTGTATGCAAAAGATGTATTATCGTTTCACAATTACATCAAGTCCACTGTGATTGAAAAATTTGTGATGTAAATGCAATTATGGCGTGGGACTTCCAATTTGATAGCAACAATCTTCCGTTGCGAGTCCTTCCCGCCGAAAGCCCCTAAGAGTCGGTCAAATAAGAAGTTGCCAAACCATGATAATTATACCAGCAGAGATTTTCGACCAAATGTGAATGTGATTTTCGACCAGCAGAGACTTTAAGTTTTCTCGGAAAAACCGTGTACGCTCTACAATTATGTATTATTCTGAATTTAATATGTGTTGTACAGATTCCTTATGCATGACTTAGGAAATGGCCATGCCATAATTAGTAAGTCTCATGCTTCCGCGTCAAAAGTGGACCGCAGGATTCGGTTCCCTTTGTAGCCTCTCAGGATAACCGTCTTCGTATCATGGTGGTTATGCATAGAACATTCGACATATATTCTTGGAAGCGGAATATAAACAACAATTGGTCCGTTTGAGTCTTTTATTTCCTATTTCAGTATCTTAGACAACTAACTAGCCTATGCTATCATGGCTACGAATCTAGATATTCAAATAACTCCAAGAGCTGTTACAACTACTTTGCTTCTTCGTCTTGTAGGGACGGAGGTATTAAAAAGTAAAAAGAAAGAAAAGTAGGAATGAAACACCTCATTCTTTTGCGATAAAAGTTTACTCCTCAACAAAAAAGTTTACTCTTAACAATCCTACAGCTAAGAACAAAATAACCAACGAGAAAGGAATAGCTTTAGCTGTTCTTCGACTTATCCATGACTAGAAAGATAATGATCAAATACATGATTGACCCCATTTCCACATATTACCTTCTTATCTTGATGATTAAAAAAAAAAAAACTCTTTTATTCCGTAGCATGAACAGTGAAAACTGTAATATCTATCCATTTCATCGTCTCATATACTCATATTTTCCATATTAAAGGAACCATAACTGATTCTAGGAGTACAACACGGATATGGAGAGTCGGAAGACAAAATGAACAGTTCGTTCTTCTTGTTTAGACCACTGGTCAAAACTGAAAACTATATAGTCTTCTAGTAGTTGTAGTTATTGACTATCTCAACGAGCCAAGAAGTGGTCTCCCGTTCCCATATGAACAAAAAGAAAGCATAGTGGCTTGGTGGCACAAGACGATAAAGTTAATGGCAGATTCATGATTTTTTTTCTTCAAACTATGAAGCTTCCAAAAAGGACCATTTACACTAAGACCACGATGCATGCATGACATGACGGTCTTCTAGTGTTGTATTATCATCCAAGGATTTAATCGCGTCTTGGATGTGATTGTAATTAGCACCTCAAAGCGATTACAAATCAAACAGTCTCTCAATTAAAGTTTAATGACTTGCACTTTCATCAAAGAATCTATTTGTACTAGTAATATTTACACACTATGCTTTTCCTTATCAATCCGAAAGAGCATCTTTAAAATATATACCTTTTGACTTGTATTCTTCGAAGAATCCTTTTCTTTGATTTTGATATTTTGGGCTGTCTTTTCCATTCCCATTTGGATTGTTTGATAAACAGCAGAGACAGTCTGAATGGGATGGATACATTAGCTGGTCTCGGGCGCCAGCGTTGTTTTCTAGTATCTGTGTGGGATTTTCACACGTATAGAGCTGTGGTCCGTCGTCGTGAACTCATTTTGCAAAAAGCATGCAATTTCAAGCGCCATAATTGTTGTTGTCTTCTGGTCTGCCGTCTGATTCGGGCGATTAATGGACTGAGAACATTAGGACTCTGAATTCGTCTTCTTCTCTATATTTCTTTTTTTCTTTTTTTAGCGGAACTTTGTATTCCGTTAGTCGTTAGAGTGGCTCATTCGACACGGTAGCTATTGCAAGCTAGCATACAACCCTTCGACAAACGACCTAAGCGGAAACGACAGATAAGATTCCTCTTCACAATTTTCACATAAATATGCCATATGGTCTAAGCAATATATGCCAACAAATAAGACATTTTCCACTCTCGACCCCTGCTGATCCAGATAGATTGAAAATTAATTATTAATGGAACCGACAATTTCGAGCCGCTTTCTATCTCCATTTAAAAAGTGAACCATAAGTTAAAATACCAAATTGTATACTGCAGTTTGAGTTGCTAATTAATCCCAACCACGGATCGCGGCTTTCCCCAATATCCGCTTTACCAGGCTAAATTGTCCAACAATGGAGGCCATCCTAATATCAAACACGTAAACACGCATAGGTTCCCGTGACTAGCTGCTGGCACGAGGATTGCTCGCACCGAGTACAAGTACAGAAGTTCCACATTTTGTACACCTTTCTTCTAATGTGCCTAAAAAATGCTGCAATTAGCACCACATTCATGCAACTCGGTTTGTTATTCTTCAAGTCCGGTACCACACCCACCACAATAACAAAGTCGATTGGCCAGGACTCATGCACGATCTTAGCTCTGCTCTGCTTATAATTGTAGTAGAGCTGTTAATATAAAATATTTATGTCGATGAGAAGACCGTCTTTGGTACTCCCATTTTCTATTAACCGCCAAAATTTTGAAATGTATAGATCTATGATACCAAGAATGAGTTGCCAAAAGTAATAGACTATTATTTCAGGGTTCACCTTTAATCACCGTTAACTGGAGACGTAACTGGATTAAAAGTTGCGATATGAGTAACTCTTGCAAAATGAACATCAACATATTCCACGGGTAAACACAAGGTTTGAGACCAATATTAAGAACCATATTACAATCAGTGCAATTACTCCTGAATAGAAACAGAACCAAGACCATAATACATAACTGGGAACTTAAGTTTGTATAAAACACGTTACTCATCACTTGGAAGGAAATCCTTTAGACACAAGACAACAGCCAGCTACCTTGATCAACCAGATTAAGATTGAGATCTCTCCCGAGCTGGGGGGGAACGGCTGCATCAGCAGGTAATACATTTTAAGAATAACATAATTGCCATGACAACAAAGAGCAAAGAAGATAAAGATAGAAATAAGATCTAACTTATAGATGAATCAAACCTCCTATATCTCTCAGGCAATGGGCTCACTTCTCCGCCGTACCCAGGGCCATCCACGAGTTCAGGATTTGAGCTTGGGCTCCTGCCATTTCGATAATCATCAGGACTCTGCCTCTGCCTTTTTTCTCTTCGAGGATTAGGGCTTGAATCACGCCAATAATCAGGACTAGTTCGCTCCCGTATGCTCATCTTATGGCCGTTTTCAGCACTTGGCCGCTCTCTATGGGGACTGGGGCTGTGTCCATGGCTGTGATCAGAGTTCCTCTCCTTTCTCGGGCTTGGGTTACGACCACTGCCATACTCAGAATTCCTTTCCCTTACCCCATGAACTGGGCTAGGTCCTTGACCATAATCAGGACTTGCCCGTTCTCTTCGGTATGGGCTTCGGCTTTGGCCATGACCGCGGCCATGGCCATAGTCAGGGCTAGCTCTCTGTCTCCCATATGGGCTAGGAGATCGGCCCTTATCATAGCTTCTCTTGGGAGACCTACCACGAGATCTATCAGGGCTATAGCCACTTCTCCGTTCATCATCATCCTTTACTGCATACTCAACTGTTATAACTCGATCCATAAGTTTGCTGCAAGAACACATAGGCTATCATTTGCTAAGAAAATATGCAGCTTTAGTAGAAAAATTAACACCATGAGCAAAAGCAAGTTAAAATTAAGCTCTAAACATTGCATATTGGAACATACCTCATATTTGTAGCATCCAAAGCTTTAGTGGCATCTTCTTGTGTTTCATATTGAATAAAAGCAAAATTCCGCCTGATCCTAACATTCATAATTTTCCCATAGGGATCAAAATGCCTCTCTAAATCCCTTGTCCTCGTATGGTATGGATCGAAATTGATGACAAATAGAGTCTTTGAAGGTCTTAAAGCAGACGAAGATTTCTTAGAGCTCTCAGGCTTCCTGCTACGTTCTTGCTGCAGCAACAAATGAGTGGATTATTTAAATAAAAACAGTGTAGAGAATTATTCGGCCAAAAAGAAAATATCAGACGCTATGCATTGCCTTTGTCCATTCAACGCGAAGTCTGCGTCCCTTTCTGCCAAATTCAATCCGATCAAGTCCACGAATTGCATCCTCTGCATCTCTCTCATCAACCATGTAAACAAAAGCAAACCCTGCAAACAGGAACCAAAATAAGCAAGTTCCAATACAATGCTACTTGAACCTATACAAAGAAAAGCAAAGTACAGAACATCCTCCGGCCAAAGAATTCTTTGTAACAATCTCCACCCAACAAATGTGCAAACCATCAAAGGTTTCACCCTATTACGAAAAAAACCAATCTGTGAATTCTAGAAACTACTAACTAGCAATTTCAGTAACAGACCTTGGGTGATGAACTAAGTCATGTCAAGGAACAACCACTCGAAAGTGGATGTCTCATGGAAGAATAATTTAAATAGAGTGCCTTCTCCATTTTTTTTCTTGCTGACTCAGCTTCGAGATCGGCTATTGGAATGTCTGAGAATGAAGGCTGGGCAAAAGTCATGAGGGATGGAAGGTCAATAATGACTGAGGAAAATGTGTGATGGTATGCCATGGTGGATCACAGGACTCCTCTTGAAAACAAGAAGAGGACAACTGTCACTGCCAGGAAATGAAATGCAGAAGAATCCATCCATCAACCAGGGATTGAAATGGATATTGCACCGTTGTCCTGCGCCAAAGAATTAGCTGAGTATGGGGGTTTCACACTAAAACATACTCTTTGCTTTTCGTAAATGCGTCCTTGACACCCCACAAATACTCAACAGAGAAAGACTGATAATCTTGAATTCACGAATTGCAATCGGGATCCATGGAGCTCTGACCAAAAACCTCACATTGAGTGCCACAGCAGCCTCATTCAAACACCATGCGCAGTTTTTGTGAATTGAGATAAAACGCAATACTCCGTTAAAAAATAACAAGATTTTTTTTCCATATTTGTCAATTCACTCATGAATCAATCAGAACAGCAGACATGAAAAACCTAAGTCAAGTTGAAAGCATCCCTGTAGAAGGCTCAAACAACCCCCCCCCCCCCCCTCCAACAAAAAAAAAAAAAAACCCAAACAATAAAAAAAAATTTAAAAAAAAAAACCTTTTCTCTTATAACCAGCAAAATATTACCATTTGAAGATCATACAGCACTTACAATCATAAACATCACTGCTACAGTTCACCTTAGTAGTCATGTCAAGATCGGACAACAGAGGGGCACGTAATAGATCGATAGTTGCACTATTTCACCTTACACACCATGTCCGGATCAGCTAACGGAGGCATAAATAAACGAACTAGCAAATTTCCATCAACTGCACTGCATCAACCACTAATGTTTCTCTCTTCACAAATTGACCCTGTTCCATGGATAGCTGGCTACTTCTGTTTGGTAGGGGCTACGCATACTTAAGACCCAGGAATGTTGTACAACATAAAAAATATCTGAATACATATAAATTGTTTTGAACATCCCCAATGCATCAAGCAAGACTTTCCTTCAATTACTTCTATTTATTTCTCTTGAATCAGTAACTGTATCTAAATAGGAAATAAAGACCTTCAAACTGTGGAATGGTAAAAACAATTCCTATATACCAGTAAAAAAGCACCAGATTCAGGAATAGTGACTAATTACACCATGCCAAAAAAAAATTATTTTGTAAAGAATGCACAACAAATATTTGAAAGACAAAATAATTACTGACTCAAAACTAAGAACCTCATACATGAGATCAAAACCAGTGGCATACACAAAAACTTCTGGTTTCATATTTCTAAAACGAAGGTAGAGATGGCATAATAAAGAACTAAGAGTCATAGCCACATAAATCTTTATCCAATCAATAAAATTTTACAACGTAATACAATGGGTTCTAACAAGATTTCAAAACTTTTACATAATTCTCTCTATCATTTGTTTGGCTCTTTATGATGAGGCTGCCCAGAAGCCCATAACACTAGCTTCCCCATCATCACCCACCAGGATATTGAAAATATAGCAAGCTAAAACAATTTCACACAGATGAATCACGTATTGGGAAAAGTAACACATTCCAATTTTCTTCTGCTATTGCAGTTTTCTGGTTTTAAAAATATTCCAACAATGATCCAAACATCACAGCAAAACTTACCAGACTTCATGTCCACCCTATCAACCTTTCCATATCTTCTAAAAAGCCTCTCCAGGTCAGACTGTCGAGCATCATACTCAAAGTTCCCACAGAAAATTGACTTCATTTCACCTCAAGCACAATTCAAAAATTCCTAGAGACCCTGCAATAACAAGGAAAACCCATTCTAATAATTGTAAACAGGTAGGAAAGCAATTCAGCATCCAATTATTCAAGAATACACTAACTTTCGTATCAAACATTTGAACTTTATCACCATCATGAGAATAGACCACGGTGTCTCAACTTTCACATACATTACATACCTCAAGCAAAAACCGCTAATCTTTCCCTTCTTCTATTCTCTATCATATATGCCCACATAAACACTTGTTACACCCTTAATCCGCATACTATCATAGGAAACCAAAGATCTTGACCTTCATACATAAAACCCATTCTTCATCAATGTTCCTCCGGAACTCATAACCCACATACGACACACTTCACAATATCTAAGAAAAAAAGCATGTTCCTTGTATACACACATAGATATTGTAAAACTACATATAATTCCCCTGTTAATTAAACGCAAAACACCAACATCAATTGAATTTATGACTACGAAAGAAATTTAGGCTTAATCCCTCCTGCATACAACGAACCAAAAACTGTATCCAAAGCAAGGGCATCATAACACGAATACAAATTAAAAAAAAAATATCCTGAAGAACATTCAATTACCGGCACAAAGAACGAGCGGATCTAAACAGCCAAAGAAATATGCAAATTTGGATGAACGATGTCAAGCAACAGGAAAGAGAAAACTTTCAGAATCAAAACATGAAACTAGTACTTAGATCACCAATTCTTGAGATGAAAATTGAAAATCAATACACACGCTGCCGAACAGATCTGGTGAAATAAGCAGTCAAATAATCAATCCATGATTGAAAAAGAAAAAATCAAAACGGGTTGAATCTTTTTACCTTGAATGGATGAGGAAAGAAAAACCCTAGCCGCAGAGAGCTTCCAGCGAAAATATCTTCCTGGCGGGACCTCCCCTGATGATGATGCCTTTCAGTTTATATAGTCTCTTTGCGATTATTACTACTAGTACTAAGCGAGCATTTGCGACGTCGTTTCTCGTGATTAAATACTAAACAAGGTTAAGAACCAAGGTCACGTTTTTCTCAAGTTTGCCATTTCTCTCCCTGGAAGTTAAAAACAAAAATAAAAAGATAGAATTTGGTGGGATTTAATGCGAGACAAATACAGTGTTTCTTTTTTTCTTTTCTTTTTTTTTCCGGTGACTTCTTTTTTGATCAACAGAAAATGGACTTTCCAATAAACAATGAAAACTGCAGTTTACATATTCTACGTTGCTTTACTGGAAATTTGCAAAATGCATTTTTGTCATATATTCGTGGGTTCAGATCCTCAGCCCCATTTATTCAGCCCCTATCAGGTTCTATGGATCTAGTGTTGCTACGCGTATTAAGTGTTTATTCTCAGCCGTCACAAATAAAAATAATTTAGTAAGTAAATAAACACTTAATACACATGACAACACCAAATGCATGGGGCCTGATAGGGACTGAATAAATTAGGTTGAGGATCTAAACCCTATATTCGTATACCTCAAATTTTCAAATTGTATTAATTGAAATTCTAGGGGTGTTCATGGGTCCTTTTTATTAATTCCTAAAATACAATGCATAGTTACATAAATTGAGAAATTCTAGTCTCTGTTTGTTTGACACTATTTTTTAGAAATATGTTTTTTCGAAAACTTCATATACGTTTTTCAATTACTTTTTTATCTCACATACGCATTTATTAAGAAGAATCTTTAAAACAACTACAGTAATATTTTTTAAAAAATACTCCAAAAAACACTCATCCAGACGCAACTCTAATTTCTTGGAATAGTAACAAATGAGAGGAAATACAAAGTTTGTGCTTCAAAAAAATTGACGTAATCGATCTCACTTTGTTTTACTAAAAGATACCAAATTAAAACTAAATAATTCATAAGCTCAAAAAAAAAAAAACTAAATAATTCATTGATTAGAAAAGCAACATAAAATTTTTTAAAAGATTCTTCTAAAAAGTAATCATCCAAACAGAGCCTGTCTGTTCTAGAGGATATATATTCCATAAGGTCCTTCTGATGTAAGCAATGATTTAAAGAACTTCTCATTTATCATCACGCTGGAAATTGAATGTTGATTTGGTCCGTGACAGTCCCACAAAATTTTCTGGTACCACAATGAAGCTACGTGAAGGAACTAGCAAAGACAGATGTTGAACCAGACAAGGAACTACTCTGATCTACATTGTCAACACGTTATCAGGCATGAGTACTGCAACCATTGGATCGGAATTTCTTCTTCTCCATAACCAAATCTCGATAAAACTGGTGCTCTCCTTTCCTCAAGCCCAAACGAGGATAAGAAGGTCTGATGAGTTAAGTTGCGACTATTGCAAATGCTTACGATGAAATATATAGGAGAAAAAAAAATTGTGAACAATTAACTTAATATATTAAATAGTTATTAAAGAAAAAGAAGAGATATAGATAAAAAATTATTTCATCAACCAGTTCAGTGGGATGTTTTGTACTTGAGATATCTTCTCATAACCGGAAAATGAATTTGTGTGTGTGAATTAATAGTGGTTTAATACTCATAACCCATTCTTTATCTTCTCATACAATAGCCAGAGTAGAGTGCCAATTACAGTGTCTCTGATTAAGCTTCTGAAAGCACCAACAACCCAACTAGAGCCATCTTCCGAAGATCTCTTTCCTACAAGATCTCGGAAACGCAAGTTTCCTTGATCGGATACCAGTGAATATATGACACCATTCACTGTGGCCCTTTCCAATTACTCCCACAACTTGCTTACCATTATTCACAGCTTTGCTCCTCTTCAGAGACCATGCCAGATACTGAGCATAATTGTGCAAAGAAATTATATCATTTACAAGAAGACTGAGTTTAATAATTAAAAAGAAAAGCAGAATCATTTATCGTCCGACTGTTTTATTCGCATATATTTATCAATATTCCCACTTCATTTCAATCTACCTGGTATACCCAGGATATAGCAATCAAAAAAATTGAAAATTTTCGGTCTTTCTAGAACCATTTCTGGGAATTGGAGCGACTCACAGTGTCACGTTCATGTATGAGGGGCTGCACCAGTGATGGATATGTAAAGCTCAACTGCTCATAGAGCTGGAGGTTGCTGTCACAGGCACTTGATTCCTGCAGCATAAGATGAAAAGGAAATTAGAACAAGATAAAGTTAAAAAAACAAGAAGGGAAAGCAACATTTCAATAGGAAAACCTTTAACTTCTCCGTGGATAGGTTGGATGATGAGGTTATTCCACCAATAACAGAGATCAACAGATTCAGCTTTTCCTTCCATACCAGAGAATTCCATGCCCGTTCAAGCTGAAACAGAACAATCACAATAAATACCAGCTTCTCTTTAACTATATGATCAAGTACCCCCACCATCTAAACAATGACTAAGCAAAGAAAGATGAAAGAAAGACAATCCCCCTTCTACTTTGACACTCTTGAGTGAGACAAGAACTGATAAGAAGTAATATGGTGCTTATTATAAATTGAGCCAAGTGTACATACAGTAATTTCAATTGGGCGATCTCCCAGTACCATCTGAGCACCAATTTCTTCAGCAACCTTTCGTGCAGCTCGAAACTGCAAGCAAGAAATCCAATTTCATTGCATCAGAAGTACATTAAACTCAAGAATGCGTCTGTTACTTAAATATTGGTTTCTTTTATTGACAAGTAATTACTTCGTCTCCAAAAGGCCGATTAACTTCTGAAGATAATTTGGAAGATAATGCCGCCAACAATAGGCGCAGTGCTAAAGCAGTTTGACCACCTGGCAAATGGAAAATAAAATCAACTTCGCCATGAACAGACAATTGACGGAGTTGCACAAACAGAGATATGCACTCACCCAAGTCTATGCTGCGACCTACAGCACCAAAGAATCCAGTCCCGCTTAATGAAAACATGCTTGATTTCAGTTGTTGATTGAGCTCACCATCAGTGGAAGTGTACATGATCCCAGCTCTGAAAATGAACTCTGCAAGATGTGAGGTTAAGTGATGGATTGACAATAAACAGGTAGTATGATTCAAATCAGCAGCCCAGAGACAAAATAAATGAGGAAAACAACAATCTTTTAGGTTACTTATTTCGAAGATCATCTTTTCTTATCTTGGAAGGTTTAAGCATTCAGTTATTCCAATGCTCTGTGCTGAAGAATTATTCGTATTTCTCTTCTTTGCTTTTTCGTTTCTCCTCAAATATTTCTGCCATTTGCCACATTAAATCAACTCAACAACATTAATCTCAACCAATCGACTCCGTGGAGAATTCCAACAAAAACAGAATAGGAAATGGTCTAACGGGAAATTGGATTCTTCTCGCATCAGTGGATCTAATTCAGACCAATAAAGCAAATTCCTAGTAATTGATTGCCACAATAGTTGCAGAGTTGTGAGAAATGAATTTTGACAAACCACCTCGGTGTTGGAAATATTGGCATTGCTGATGCTTAAAATAATTAGTTAACGTCGCGATTACTGGCTTTACTCTGTTTCATTCCTAACGTACTTAAATAACATTAGGCGGAAGAACCTAAAAATTTACAATATTGAACTGGCATGAATAAGTTGAGTTGAACCAATAACTACGACTATCCGAGACTTGCCTGCTTCGGCAAAGTTCGACAACAACATTATCAGGCTTCACGGCACGAATGACTCTTTCCACATCAGTGGCAGACTCCTGAGAAATATGGGTGGTTCCAATCAGCCAAATGGCCTCTGGCTCCACGAATTCACTTCTCCATATTGGCACTGGTCCATACTGGCTCTTGTTGATGAGAACCAAGCTTCCATTATCGGCCAAGTCAAGTAAATCAGGATGGGTTTGAGCAATTGTGGCTCGGGACCCACTTAGGATTTCAGTTCTGAAATCGAATTCGGCTGGCGGAGGTTTGACGGACGCTCCAATATGTGTTTTGATGTTTTCAAGTCCTAGGAGTTTAGAGGAGGTTGTTGTAAAGATTGGAAATGGATTCGCGAGGATTTTCATGCTCAACAGTAGAACAGACGCGTGTGGTGAAAGAGCAAGAGCATGCCATGTGTGAAGTTAGATTGGGTACGGAAGCTCTGTCTCTAAGATTGTGTGGAGTTGTGAAGTGGGACGTGACAACATTTCAGCGTTAAACATGTGTGGTTCTGGTATATTGTTTGTGTGCACCACCATAGCTGTTAACGTTGGAACAAAGTCGTACAACAAATATCTTTTGTGGCCCATGATTAGATTGAGAGTGCGAGCTTATGAGGACAAAGGTGGCCGCGGGCTGCCCACAGTTGTACTCGGATCCTATCTTAATATCTCCAGTCGTACATTGCTGAGAATGTTTGGTTTGCAACAAGTTTGGAAGGATTTAACTGGATGTGATCCACGTTCTGGAATGTAATACTAGGGCCATTGCCTTTTGTATCTTCACTGAAAATAAATGGGTCAGGCCCAACCAAAGCAGGCCCCTTGTTAGAACAAATCGTCATATATGCTGTAATCCTCAACTGTTTCTTTCTACGCACTCTCCCTTTTTATACATCTCCCCCATTAAAGATCAAGCAACATGCTGTCAAATCATATGTGTAAGTTGTGTACACGTGCAAGTATATTTCTGAGATCAATAATTAGAGCCTTTGGGTCCCAAAAAAAGAAAATGGGCTTCCCGAAAGGTTTTTATTTTGTTTTTTATTGCAAGCAAAATTAGTAGGAGTCTAGTCCAAATTACATGCTTCATGTGTATGCTTTGATTTTTCGTTTATTCCTCACAATAATCAAAATGAAAAGCATGAATTTATGTAATGTGAAATAAAAACTATTGTAATGTTACAAAATAACACATGATAGTGAGAAAATAACTTGATAGGGTTTCAGGTGGCTAGCTAGCACTAGACTGAGAACTGCATCCTAATCGATTTGTCTTGGGTTTAATCTATACACTATTTTGTGCATAAAGATTTATTAAGTTATAGTGAAAGAAGAAAAAAAAATGATGCAATTGTTTGTTTTTAATCGTTAAAATATTAAAGTTGCATTTTCTGTTTACACTGGAGTGTTGACAGTAGAATAATGCTATTCATACGATATCAACTAAGAATGCTTATTTCAAAAGATTTTTGAAATATATGCTATTGTAACATTTTTCGATTAGAATGCATATACAATAAAAAAAAAAAAAAGTAGTGGAAAAACATGCTCAAAAGATATTCTAAAAAATTATCATGGAATTCATTCCAAATAAATCTAATAAAATTTCATAATTCACCCTTATGAAATTTTTATTATTATGAATTCTAATAATAAAAGTTCATAATTAACCATTATTTATTGGGCGCACATATGTAACAATTCAAATAGAAATCACAAATCTCACCAAAAAAAAAGAAAGAAAGAAATCACAAATAATGGGATATGGCGAAATTATAATTACTTGGTATGAAGTATTTTAAGTCGGGGACGGGACCGCATCTTTAGTAAAGCAAGACATCACGTGATTATTAGGGGATCAAGAAAGATTGCAGTGGTTAAAGTGTGGCAAATGAGACAGCTAATTTCCAGCTTAAACCAATTACGTGTCCACAACCCATATCATCACGAGTTCATCACCTCGTGTTCAATAGTAGTTTGCAAAGTCACTACAAAGTTTAGTAATTGAATCCCACGTTATCTTTTTTTAACGTTGTTTATCATTAATCCAACGTTAATGATAAGACAGAGCCAGGCCAAAGAAAATCAAAGGAAAGGGGGTCCGCGATTTTCCCACGCTTTTTGAGTCTGTCTCCTTTCCTTATTAAATATGGCCCAAAAAAATCCTCCAAATAATCATCCTAAATTCTAAAACAAACTTGTATTGTACGAATCACGTAACCAAAATCATTCCTTCCGATCCAAATCCCACGTTGTAATGAACACAGATTCGGGGAAAAACCCAGAAAATAACCCTCAGCCAAACAATCCTTTATTACGAATCCCTGACCCAGGCCCTACTAGTTCTTTGTCAAACACTGGCGAAGGCCAACCACCCTCGGCCACCATTCCCTCACCCACCGGCGGCACTGGACGCAGGCATCCGAATTACCGAGGAGTTCGATCAAGGAGTGGGAAATGGGTGTCGGAAATACGTGAACCGCGTAAGGCTACGCGTATATGGCTTGGTACGTACCCCACTCCTGAAATGGCGGCTGCAGCATACGACGCTGCCTCTTTAGCTTTGAAAGGGCCCGATGCCATCTTAAACTTCCCTGATTTAGCTCCGTCGTATCCTATACCAGCTTCTCTATCCGCAGCAGATATACGTGCCGCCGCTGCAAGTGCTGCTGCTGCTGCTAGAGAATCGCAACCATCTGCAGAAGGCCGTGATCGTGAATCTGATCATCAAGCCCCTTCTTCTCAAGGAGACGTTCTACCAGTTGAGAAGGATGAGGGTACTTCGACTGCTGAAAGAATAGGACAAGATTTTGTTGACGAGGAGGAATTGTTTGACATGCCTAATTTGCTGGTGGACATGGCGGAGGGAATGCTAGTGAGCCCGCCAAGGATTAAGTCCCCGGTTTCTGGTGATTCACCGGAGAATTCAGATGCTGATAGTCTTTGGAGCTATCCTTGATGACAAAGCTTCTTGACTGTCGTAATCCAGTAAAACAATATATGTGCTACCACTATATAGGGAAAATTATTAAAGTACAATAGTTGGCGGATTGTCTTTAGACAAATTCCACCATATTAGATTTCTCTGTCTTTTTTTTTTTACTCAAATTTTTTAGAGCCTCAGTGGCGAATAGTTTATTGAATGGTGTGAAGTTGATTTCCTCTCTTTTCTCCCAGGCTCCAGCCAGGCTAGGAGAGGAGTTCGGAAGCATATTCCTGAAGCTTGAGAGTTGAGGATGTGTTCTGATATCCAAATGCTAGTCAGCTAGCTGGTGCACTCTTATTGTTTGCACTGCAGAACTATAAAAGTAATAATGTATTACAGACTTACAGTACCAAGTCCGTTTAACTGTATTTTGTTTTCTCAATGTTGCATAGCAAGAAGCAATAATAATCTAAAGGATATTAGCCCACTCGTTATATAAATGGAATTCTTGAAGTACTAGAGTGCTGAATTAGAATGTGTTCTGCTTTCCCCCGAAAAAAAAAAAATTTATTTTCCGCCTTCGGAGCTAATGTCAAAGGACACTTGAATTTTTCACATGTTCTACTCCAGGGATATGAAGTGGCTCCAGGTATTCTGTTACACCTCATGTTACACCCGTTAACGAAATGACACATGTCCTCTATGATGGAAAGTTACAAAGGAGTTAGAGTATAATTGAATATGTGTTACCCCATAAATGGGTGTAATATGTAGTGTAACAGGAAAAGTGTAACAGAAGATCCATTGCCATATCAAGTCTACTCTTGAAATGTGTAGAACTTTCAACTTCTTAGGTACGAAACATCTACCTAAAATTTGGTGCATCTGGTCATCTGTGTCGTGGCTTCAGCATGCACAAGGATTTAAACTTCAATTCAGCAGTAGATTAAGTTGCTTAGTAGCAACAATAGGCAGCAGAGAAAATATGCTTGAAATAGTCCTTAGTGATCTAAACATTCTAAATGCTAAAGCTTGAAATATTACTCAGCTAGAGGATGCAGCTGTTTTTTGTCATCAAGAAAGTGCCCCTGGTTTCTTTGATCAGTACATTCTAGGCTTTTGGCATTCCAAACATCAGCGAATGAAGAAAAAGGAAACAGGTGAAAAGGATGTATAAGGTCATTCATTCCACTTTGTCGACAAGAGCATCGCAAAAATTTTAAATTGAAAAAGTATAAGATACTTCGGTGTGATAACGACGGGAATATACCATAAGAGTACAAGCAGATCTTCCAAATTATGTGTGAACTGGCTAATCAGGAAATCATACCAAAATCATAGAGTCCCGATCTGCCACTACAAAGAAAATAAAACAAATAAAGAAGAAGAGAATGCACGGAATTACAAAGATGATTTCTAATATTCTGGTCCTCCCACCAACGGTATTGGAAGAAGTCTAACGCATAATTATGGCAGATGTGAAAATTATGATACGCCTTATATGAATAATGCTTCTTATTTCATTTTTTTTTTTCAAATCCCGCCCATTTACAATCATATATCTACAAATTTACCTTATACATGAGCAAAAAATGTAGTTAGAATATTATATTTAAAAATTTGCCTCACCCACGAAGAGGAAATGTAGTTTTCGGGGGCGTACGAGACATTGACCATTACTAGCTTACAAAGTCATGCCACTTATTTCCGATCAGAAAGTTACTTGATTTAAGGAGTTAGTGGGAACATGAAGTATGATTACTCTATTTGTGTGTGTAAGTATTTAAACAAAAAAAATAGTAATTTATAATAGTTCAAGATTTTTATTTATTGAAATGATCACAGTCTTCATATAAATAAAAAAACATATTCGATTTAGGAAGAGAAAATTATTGAAAGAGATGCGATGGGCCCTAGAATCTTTCCACTTTTGGTTAAGAAATCAAGATGGACCATCAGTTCAGAATATTCAAGTTCCAAATTATGGCATCGGTAGGTCACATGGATACCTATCATAAAGTTCCAAGAAAAGTTGCCCCGACATTATCTTAAATTATTAGAGAAATGTTGCACCATATACTTAATGAAAGTGCCAAAGAACGGACGGAATAGATTATGTATATTGTGAACAACGTTTCATGTAATGTAAACAGATTAACGCACCATATCAGAGTCTTATTATGGAAAAAGGAAATGTTAATCTTGAGTTTTAGATTGAAAAGATTCCACTTTCACGCCTTTAAATCATACAATCTTTTACACAGTGAGTAGCAACTGGTCCAAATACGGCTAAAAACAATCTAAGAGACATATATTCATTTCCATTATAGTTGAAGACACGGGGACGTGAGTTTGAAAATCGACAAATATAAAAAGGAGGCAAAATTAAAGTCCAAACAATCATCAAAACAAAGCAAGTGATTACATAATATATTAGAAAGAAGACAAATTCTTGTTATTTTTATATCGGCAGGCCATATGTATATCCATGAGTAAAGGTAAAGCTCACTTGCCCAATCATGGCTGAGGAAAGAAAAGCATACATGGATGGACAATGATGATGCATTTGTTTGTTTACTAAAAATTGAACCAAAGCACGAAAAGATTAAATTCATGAAGTTTCAACATCGCAAAGACTGATAGGTCCTACCATTTGGAGGACATTGAAGGAGGACCAAGTTCTCAACAATTGTAGACAAATGTTCCGTACAGCGCACAATCATACAATAACTACCCATGCTTTACATAATAAATGCACCCTGTCAACTATAAGTGTAAAGCTAATCAATCTTACAGCCACCAAAAAAAAAAAATCCTATCAACAAGATTTGATTATTCCAACGAAAAAAAGAAAATTGACTGTGTAATCCAAGTAGTAGAGCTACCCTAATTGTAGGAGACACGAAGTAATTGTGAAGGTCCCTCGTGCCAAGAAAGATAGCTAGGCAACTGAGTTTAATTGCGCGTGGGATGACTTCATAAGCAGCATCATTCTCAACTCTATGGGAAATTTTCCTCATTTTCTAAGGATTCGTTCGTGCCGTAGACATTAAGATTGGGTGGTCAATTTTAAGCCGGTGACATGTAGGCAAATAGATATTAGATACTGCTCCTAATCCAACATTGACTGGTATTTGGACCACCGTTGGAAAGAAAGGGGGGCTGTGGAGCTTTCACTATCATAATGTACAAGTTCACTGGATCCAGCTACCTCAATTTAATAAATTAACTAAAAGGGAGATTGAGATACCTTAGCAAAAGAAAAACAGAAAAAAAAAAAAAAGAATGGTTCAACGCTGCTACATCACAGGGAGACAAACACACGGAATCGGGCATTGCAACTTTGTCCTTAATGCGTAAGAAAGTATTCCGACAGTTGGAGAAGGGCAAGGGGGGGAAGAAGGTGAGGCCCTGATTGACGTTGAAGAGGACAATCTGAGTTTCCTTGTTGGCTTCCTTTTCTGGATTTTGACAAGTTCAAGGAATGTGACGGACTAGGACTGCCTAGGATAAGTAGAAAGTGAACTGAGAAAAGTACTTCTTGCTACTTGTAATATCATGGAACATACATAGCACGTGGTCCACGCGTTTCCGCGGGAAAACCGGTTCCTGCATTACCCGTTATTAACTGTCAATCCGTGTGTTGAGTTCGGGTCACCGTCATTTCGAAAAGCTAGTTTTTGTTTCTTATGTTGCGGTCAGTGTGAAGCCGTGCCCCTCTCAGACTGTACCGCACCGATTCATTTTGTGGCTTTCTTTTCCGCCGTACATGCGGATCCTATTCTATCGACAGCTCTTTTTGGTGGGGTGTTTTTCTTGGTTTTTTTGTTGTTGTTTTTTGTTTTAGAACTTTATAACGTAATGAAGCAATATTTTTTTTTTCCTTTCCTTCTTCTCGTGACAAATTTAATTTGATTTGTGCATCTCCCTGAACTTTTTGTTTTTTTTTAACAAGAGGTCTCGAATTTGAACTTCAGCAATCTAGTCTTCTTGCTTATTCTAAATAATCATAAATATGGAACAAACATATTTGTCAATCCATTAAGAGAACTACTATGCAACGAAATTTCAACCTTTTATTGTTTAATTATTTTTCTCATTTTCATACAAAAAATGTCACAGCTAGTTTGGGAAACAAATAAAACACTGCAGTAAATTTCTTTGTTAAATGACATTTGTGACAAGAATATTTCATATTAATTTCCGTAGTCTTTATTAAAAAACACTCGTATAATTTATTATCATTTTCATTGAAAAAAAATTTTCTGTGTGATAACTTGTTAAATTTTCATAAATTTGACATTTTCCCCATAGAGAAATGGTCAAAGGAAACCATCCTTGTCAGAAGGAAAGGATAAGTTTATGATTGGTGGACTGCCCCAAAAGATCATGTCCATAACTAGGAAGGTCAAAGTCTCAAAGCCCCTCCAAAAAAGAAAAAAAAATCTAAGTCGCTGGGTTACATCAAACCACGTGTTGAATTGGAAATGGGACAAATGTAAAGAAGCCTTGAGGATTAAAAACGTATACAATTGGCCCGAATACAACTTGGTATGCCGCCCCCTGAATACCAACTACTTTGAACTTAAAGCAGCAAACAGTTGCATATTGAAGTGACTGTTAAGTGACAAAATCGCGGGACCTGCTGGCCCTTCTCTGCCCTCCACATCCCAGCCTGGCTGCTTATCACCATTCCGTGTTCGCGTCTTATGCGTATCTTCGTCAATCATCACCACACTTGCAATTATATAAGTTAGCTTTATCATATCATTCTCTCAATAACTGTCCATTGCTTCATCAATTCAATCAATTTATATAGTGTTTTGCAGTTTAAAAGCAGACTCAAATTGAAAACTTACTAGTTTCTCAAGAATGAACTTTTTCTTGCCCTGCTACTCCGACCCATTTCCCAATTCATCGTCAGATTCTTGGTCCTCTGATTTTCCTGAATCTTCATCAACATCTGATAATAATGTCAATAGCGTGAATGCCTGCAAAGCCAATTTCTCAGATGAAGAAGTCTTGTTAGCTTCAAAAAATCCCAAGAAACGCGCTGGGAGGAAAAAGTTTCGCGAAACCAGGCATCCCGTGTACAGAGGGGTGAGGAGAAGAAACTCCGGAAAATGGGTGTGTGAAGTCAGAGAGCCAAACAAGAAATCAAGAATATGGCTTGGCACATTCCCGACTGCAGAAATGGCGGCTAGAGCTCATGATGTTGCCGCCATAGCCCTCAGAGGCCGGTCTGCTTGTCTAAACTTTGCTGACTCTGCTTGGAGGCTGCCCACTCCGGATTCCGCCGATGCTAAGGACATCCAGAAGGCTGCAGCCGAGGCTGCTGAGGCATTTAGGCCGTCGGAAGCTGCTGGGGTATCAGCTTTTTCTGGTGATGGTGCAAATAAAGAGGAATGTGCATCGATTGCATTACCTGAAAACCCTTTCTTTATGGATGAGGACGTTTTTGGCATGCCTGGTTTGCTCACAAATATGGCTGAAGGATTGATGCTACCCCCACCTGAGTGTGCAGTTGGGGATGATGTCGAAGCCGACGCTGACATGATTTTATGGAGTTTTTCAGTTTAGGACTTACTAGTAAAGTATTAGGAGTAGCAAGCAGTTAAAAAAAAAAAAAAAAAAAAAGGAGTAGCAAGCAGTTAATGAGTTGTACTGTAGTTGGAATTACTTGAATCCGTACTAAACTGTTTTTGACCAGTACGGCAGTGTGAACGGAATATGCAAAAAGGGTTTTTTTTTTTGGTTTTTGAGAAGCATCATGTACTGGTTTGGATAATGCTATTTATTACTAATAGCTACTGCTGATATGTATAATATTGTGTAAGTAATAAAGAATTATGTGCTTGATGTGTGAGCTTTGGTATATCTGCTAATTGCTTTGGCCAATTTCGAGACACTAAATTTGGAAAATATATAATTAGCAAATTTACTTCTATCGTTATACATACATAGATAGATATAAGCCCAGTCCTACAGTACAACTAGATGCAACAATTAAATCAGAAAGCGCCCATTTTACTGTTCAGGTTAAAACTCCACTTTAGCAGCAGTGAGCTACTAGGCAGAGCAGGCAGAATCGTCTGTGAAATGAAATCTCCTCTTAGCCAATGGATCATAAATATCGACGTGAGAGGCAGAACGGAGACATTCAATTCTTTTGTTTTGTTTTGTTTTGTTTTTTCTTTTTTTCCTATTTGTGGAAAATTCAAGGTGTGTGTTTGCTGAGAATGGTTTGGGGCAGGCCATTGGCCCATTAGAAGAATGGTTGGGGGATGAGGCCCCAATTCTAATAGGTTTGGGAAGCGAATTTTCTTCTAGGCTAGGATCCAACAAAATTTCGTAACAAGAGTCAGATCAACAGAATGTGGTTTCAGCATTCTCCAAGCAGAAGACGACGAAAACAGTAGAAGTTGCCCCCCTGTGGGCTGTGACCCTGAGCTTTGGCAGAAGAAGATGTGCAACTTTCTTTGCTAAAGCAAGAGATCCACAGAGAAAACACCAATTCACGTATAAAGTAACATAAAACCGCGATGCCCGGACGGACGCTCTAGAGTCGTACGGCAGTGGCCCCGTAGTTGATGAGTATGGAGAGTAAACAAGCTCGTAAAATAAAATTGTAGATTTCAACGGGATAACTGCAGCGAACATCAAACAGCCGCCTGAAGTATAATCAAATTCTATACGCAGAAAATAATACACACAAGACTATGCATTTCACCATGCGAAGGCTATGTCCAATACTCGGACAACAAAAAATACCAAAAGACAGAAAAGGAGAAAAAACAGAAAAGAAAAACTGAATCTTCTGTTACCAATGTTAGATTGTTCTCAAGCCAAAAACAATTACAAGAGAAGCATAACAAAATTTGACTTCTTTATGAAATAATTAGAATCCAACACCATATCCACGTGGAAAAAAAGAAAACAATGCATCTAATATTGGTCTACTGAAATCCAAAATAAAGAAACTTGCATCAATAAGCATTTCATAGAAATGGCTACAATGCAAGCAAAAAAGAAAGATATCTTCAAATGACTAAACAGAAAAACTGAGCAGGTCATCTATTGGTACAACACATTAGCCACTGAGGACAGGCCTTCAAAGCTACTTTATCTTCTTCATGAGAGTTGATGTTCTGAACTCGCTGTCATCCCGAACAAAACTCCACCAAAGGTAGGTGAGAGGAATGGTATTGGCATGCCAAAGAGCACGAGCATCAACAAATCCCCTATAAGGAGGGAAGTCAAATATCTCAAGAAGCATGCCAATACCTCCTCCAACTGCCACTACCCACAACTTTCGACGCGATGGATGTTGGCTAACACCTGCCCAGACAGCCCACAAGACAAGCTGCACTACTCCCATGACTATGCAAACTTTCATATTCAAGCCTGCAACAGAATGAACACCTCACTTCAGGTTTCCAGCCCATACCACAGAGAGCTTCTTGAATTGATTAAGTCTACTTGATTTTTTTGACAATTCATTCTTTCCTATGGCTTGTAAGCTGATTAGGAGGTAGCTATTACACTGCAGTTGGGAAGTCCAAAAGAATTCCCAGCATGTCATTGAGTTAGCTAAAGATGTACATGCACTTTTCTATGACAGACTGTTTTAGATTTGCAAGTATAAAACCTTTTCGTTATTTGAACATTAACTGACTGCATAAATATGCCTTACACCTGAATACACTTATCTCATATTCAGCTATTCTATCGTTCACCTTTAAGTTTGTCAAAGTTAATCTGCTTTGTGTTGGAATTGCCTTATCTGAGAGATTCCATTTTGGCATGGACACACAAGTCGTGACCCTAAACCATAAACGAAAGATTCCCAATCTCCATTTTGAAATGAAATATTCAAGCCGAGAAATCAATTTGTTGAGAAATCACAGAAGGATGACACATATAAAGGCATGTAGACAGTTAACCTCAAAATCAAACATGTGCATTCATTCGATTATTGCATCTTCTTGCGTAACCAATATCCGTTTTCTTCAAATTTAACTTATAGGGCAAATTCCAGTTTTAGGCCCTTGTGTTTAGTATTAGCCTCAATTTGGTCCCTCATGTTTCATTTTCAACACATTTAATCCCTCATGTCATTATACTTTTATCCTTAATGTTTTAACATTGGCACATGCAGTCTAGACCAATTAAAGATTCATTAAAGGACCAAATGCGTCAAATCTAAAACATGATTGAATAAATTGATATCAGTTGAGAAAATGAGGACCAAATGTGTTAAGCTGAAATAAGGACCAGTCAACAACTTAAGGAACCAAAACTGCACATCTTCCTTCACTTATGTAAAGTCATATATGCACCCATCCAATTCCAGTAATCACATGATATACCTAAAGATAGTCGCAAAAGGCTTCGAAATAATTATGCTAATAATCATATGGTCCCTGAAAGTGCTTACCATTCAATACTTTTTTTTTTTTTTTTGGTGTAAAATGAGAAATGCAGAAATTTTGAGTCAGGGCCATTTATTATATGTGGACAAGCAATTTAATTTGGTATTTCACTACATTCTGTGGCTCTCTGAGTGTTGTATGCATGAGC
Organism: Mitragyna speciosa; assembly: GCA_024721245.1. Taxonomy (NCBI): domain Eukaryota; kingdom Viridiplantae; phylum Streptophyta; class Magnoliopsida; order Gentianales; family Rubiaceae; genus Mitragyna; species Mitragyna speciosa. The sequence goes on from CM045552.1 coordinate 2,005,271, forward strand.
CAGACAAATTTGGTAATTGTCCTATACATGTCTGATGGTCTGCAACATGTATATGCAAACCGATATGCTTTGTGATCATCCATAATTACTAGCTTAAAAACAGTACTTGCTGGCGTGTTTTTTCTTGTCCACATCTTTTAGGAACGTGCTTAAACAGGACAACAATGTAAAAGCAAACAGAAAAGGAAGTCCATAAAGAATGTTCAGAGCCTTTTAACATGTTTATGTTGTCAACATGGTCAGTAGCATGAAAGGCAATTCAATATTTGGTAATTCGTAGTTCAATAGAGGCTTGCTGAAAGAGGACTTACCATAGTCAAGTTGATAAAAATTCAAATACAAGATATGGGTTGTCACAAAAGCAATTACAGGTGCAGCAACCATCACCCTGCCAGCCTCATCTTTCACATTGAAAACTCGCAATATAGTCAAAAGAAGAGAATATCCAAGCAGTGCCACGGCAGATGAGTAGTCTAGCTTCTCCGTTAAGTCCACATCACTGCAAACCATTACAAATTGTCACCACATGAGACTCCAAAGCTTAGCAACAGAAAACAAGACCAAAATGGAAATTGCACGCAGATTACACCAGCTACCCTCAAGCCCAATGTCTCAATTTGACCCAAAGTAAAACATAGTAAGAATATATGTTTTGTGGGGGTTTGGTCTCATATCATAGGGGAAGAATGAGGAGAATCCGGAACAAGCAGCAAGAGTACACAAATAGAGATGGATAGGTGGAGAAAATGTTAAATTAGAGAGATTTCAAAAAAATTCTCTCTGTTCTTTCTTTTCATTCTTTCACTTCCCATCCATAAAAAGCAAGGATGCTGCTGTGCACCACCACAATGGATGCTACTGTTTGCTGACACTCATGATCCATTACAAGGTTTCTGTTTGTCTCCTATGATAGTGAGCTCGATCCTGAGAATTGAGATTAGGAACTAAAAGGAACCAAGATACATATGTTCCTTGTAACACACAAGTTGATTTCGGCCTCCATATTATTAAGAAGGACACACAGCATATTCTTTTAAACACCAAATCAACATATGAAAAACCAGACCTCCCAGGAAAATTGGCCTAAATCCAGATCAATCCACCATCATACGATACTAAAACATCTGAAATTAGCATACATAATGACATAATGAACGGCAAAGAAATACAATGCTCACCGACTGTGAAAAACAGCACTCCAGAACCAAGAATTCATTGCCAACATAGCATAAATATTCCACAAGCCTGTGTACTCATAGTATGTCTTTTTGTTTGGCCTAAAGGCTAGCTTGTAATTTACAAGGATGAAAAATGAAACCCAACCATGGAATTGTATTGCCAGATTAAGCACGGATAGTGCCACAGACACAGGTTCCTGAAAAATCAAAATGATTGCTTAAGGTGCACAAATCATAGCAAAAATCAACATGATGGATAGAAACTAGCTTGCCAACTAGAATGGAAATTAGTATCCTGTGGATATCAGCCACACACCTGGATTCCGTACACACGACGGAATGGCCATTTCCCATGATATTTTACAGGCTTGTAACCAAGATCCTTCCTTTCTTCCTCCCTGGAAAGCATACATTGGTATCTGCAGTCACTTTGACAGTCCCATCTTTTCCACCTTTGATAAAGTGGCTCCTGCAGATACCATGGACCATCAATGGCATTACCATTGGAAAAATTACAGTGTTGAAAGCATTTGCCACCCACGCATCCAGTTTGCTCACACTGGTGAACACAAGTTCTGGCAAAGCAGCATAGTTGCAAAAAAATAATGGTTAATGAAATCAAATACATGCTCAAACAGATTATCAATGATATACAAGGAAGCCAAAAGCACAAGACAAACTAACTGTAGAAATCATCAGTCACTCTATATCCCTAAAACATAGGGTAGATCAGCATCCCCTCAACTAATTTAACTGGAGCTAAAAGTAACGTTAAGAGATACCAAGAGAGCCAAATAATGCTGCCATATTCAGCTGCATTTATCTGATCGTCACAGCAAAAACAAATCCACAAGCCAAAAAACATAATTCTGTTCCGTTACACTATCAAATAATTTTCCATAAGGTGTGCAAATCGGGAATCTCTAACCCCATGAGCGGATCATACACCAATATATATAAATTAGAAATCCATGAAAAGATGCCAACTTTCTAGAACACAAAACTTTCATTTTAGACTGTGTTCGGAAATCCATCCGAATTGGACTCCGAACGTATCCAAAATCCAGTTTCAATTCTGACGAGGGAACCAAACAGAAACACAACCTTAGGTAATTCCATAGGCCAGAACAAAAATAAGAACCCAACTTCTCAGGGTCACTGAATTTGGAGGCTGAAAGCCCATCTGTGCGGAAAAGCTTATAGGCCCCAGAATTTATTTCAACAAGAACTACTTAAGCTCAGTTCGTTAGCAAAGAAAGTTCCCATGTTCTCAAGGTTGCCACTTGATGAAACTCTATTCTAGTAGTAGTTGAACTAAGAATATTGCAACATAAAAGCGCGAATCTGAGTGAAAATCAGGGGAAAAAAACATGTGATATAATTAAAGGAAAAAAAATATGGAGCATTACAGACTATAGAGTCGAAAAGTTGAGAGCTTTACTGGTAAACCGGATCAGCATCACCGGCGCTGGCGTCAATAGCTTCAAAAATGGACGAAAGAGCAAGGAATAAGACAATCAATGAACGGTGTCGTATCCATGCCATCTTTGGTTAACAAAATGCTCCGCGGATGGAGATAGTCAAAAGTAAAGAAAGAAAGAAAGATTTCCACAATATCAACGGGTGGAAGAGGAAGTTACATGTGGGATTAATCGACTGATTGATTGATTGAATAACTACCACACGAGCCCAGAGCAGCTAAAGATGATATGACCAGTCGATGATTGTACTCGTACGTGCTAGGACGGACGACTGAGAGTCAGTGTGTGAGAAATTGATGATTGATGAGAGAGAGCAACACAACAAAAAGGGCTGTTTGAGGTTTGAGGATCGAGGGGTTTGGGCTGAGGAATCAATCAATCATGGGCGTAATCGAACTTTGGGGGACAACTGCAAGAGTACTAACTCTGCAGGAGTGGATGGGGCATTTGGGTGGTGCTGATCAGAATCTCGTGAGGAGGGCGACGTTTCACCTGTTGCCGCGTGGAGCTCCCTGCATTAGTATATTTTTGTATCACCCCATTGACCCGAAGCTCAGAATCAAAGCATGTTATCTACAACTATTTTAAAAAACCCCCCAATTATTGTGCATTTCTTTTTTCTTTCTTTGTCATCTTAACTACCACTAATACTTTTGTATGAAACTACTGCTGTACATATGATCTATAAATTAGTCTCATATTACCGATGTATATGGTCTGACAATTTGATGGTGAATATAGACTAAGTAATAAGATTAATAATTTAAAAAAGAATTGCTTACTTTAGCATACAGACATAGACAATGAGACCTATATTTAAAGTACTTTAGTCTCTCCTTCAATCAGTAATTACCTAGATAGTATGAATTAATGAGTTCCGTCTTAAGTTTCTCTTTTCTTTTCTTTTACCGTTTCTAATAAAAAAAAACATAGACAATGAGACCGGCTAGAGGTTCAAATTTTAAGAAATTTGAGTTTTGAGTAAGAGAGGTAAATCCCACAACTTTTAACTAGTGAACTAAGATTTCGTTCACTTTAAAATTCATTTAATGGATGTACTATTTCTACGTAAAATTTTCATAAATGTGTGGTGAATTTATTTTTTCTACATTCAAAGTTGCGATATTCATAAATGTGCGGTCAATTTCTTTTTCTAACTGTTGAAGTTGCAGTAGTCTTTTTTAAATTGCCAATTGTATGCAAGTTTCAAAAACAAACAACATCTTGAATGTCGCATACTTTTTAAATGTGGACATACCGAGTTTATTATATGGTATTGGTACCAATAAGAACAGATTACATCAAAAGCCAAGAATGAGACACAACGGTATGATCCGTGCAGCCTCGGTATCGTTTCTCTGCACTCTCTTGTGGAGTGACAGAATGTAAGATTCTAATAATCAAATTTAAAAGAAATTAATTTTGAGATATTAAAGTAGGAATATTTTGGCCATTTAAAAACAAAAAAGAAAAAGTAGGAATATTTTTGAGTGGGGACAACGGTTTATTTTCATCAAAATACAACGTGTATATATATATGTACTCTCTCTCTCTCTCTCTCTCTATATATATATATATATGAGATTTGGCTATCGTACAAAGTTGAGTTAACTTTTGACCACAAAAAGTCAATGATTAAATAAGAATGAGGAGGAGGGACCCACATGAGGACAGATTACATGAGTTGTCAAAATTATATATGTTTTTTAAACTTATTTTGTGCGATATAGTCCACAAAAGTATCCTATATATACTGTTGTAAATTGGCGATTTTAACCATCAAGTTTATTAAAAAAAAATAGAGTAATCGTTTCTCTCTTGTGTTTAAATTAAAAAAAAGAAAAGGTAGTAGTTGAAAAACAAACCGAAAAGTTTGAATATAGATAATTAGATATTACATCCGTTGGATAAATATCTGGATAATGAAGTAGCCTCCAATGTGCACCATTTAACCAAGTCATCACCGATTACGCTCTTTAAAAAAAAAAAAGTGGTTCTACGCGTGGGCTCTCATTGGGCCAAGTGACTCTGGGCCTCTAATCTAAGAGCCAAGTATTTAATAAGCTTTCCACCCTGTTTCCCCATACGAAAAGACCCAACTACCCTTTCTATTTCCTTTCCGCAGCAAGGCCATAACGGTAACGCTAACGCTAACGCTAACGGTAACAAGTAAACGGTGAAGCATATGAGAGAAGAATGCGCGGCCCCCATGTGGCCTTTCGATTGCTTTCTTGCCTCTCAAAGCACTTTCGCTACAGGGAATCAGAGGAAGAAAGAGAGGGAAGCAGAGCAAGATATATACTAGTACTAAATACTAAAATGACCAGTTTTTCAGCTGCTTCTCCGCTAATTCATCCTCATCTAAACCTCGCAGCTCCAACAAATTGTTACACGAACCCATCAAGACTAACCAATTATCAAATTCACAGGCAAGATTTGTCCTTTCGTCTTGGCCCCAGCCCCAGGGGAAGCAGATATTCAAGGTCTCCAACCACTTGTTTTGCCTACGTTACGGGCCCAGCTTTCGATGCCATCGTGTCTGAAAACAACGACTTCAAAGTCCAGGACTCTTCTTCTTCGGAGCCTCTCAGTGCTGCTACTATAGAGCCCGATTATGTCATCAGCTGGGGCCTATTGTGGGATTTGGTTTCTCGCCATAAGCTCAGGCTGGCGGTTTCGATTCTTACCCTTGTTGGCTGCTCCACTTGCACCCTTTCTATGCCTTTGTATTCCGGTAGATGAATGTTTACCCCTTTCTTGATCTTATTTTAGTACATATCTTGGTGTGGCAATTGTCTTTTGAGTCGCGGGGGGAAGAGAAGACATCGTCTGCCTAAATATTTTCTCTTAAGTTATAATTGGTAGCTCGCAGAAACTTAATTGGGCCAACCTTCTTTAAGTGCGAGAATGATATGATAAATGGGCTTGTTCACTAGAAAATTTAATTTTCAATGTAATTGTCCAATGCTGATATATCGTTATCTATCTTAATAAAGAATTTATCGTTTTGAATATACCAGAATTCAGAGGATGATATTGGTAACTGTGTGAGAATATTGTTCCAGGAAGATTTTTCGAAGTACTTGTAGGAAGGAGATCGGAGTCCCTCTGGATGCTGCTCAGCAAGGTTGCCATTTTATACACACTAGAGCCAATTTTCACGGTTATTTTCATTGTAAACATGAATGCCATATGGGAGAAGGTTATGTCAAGCTTAAGAGCTCAAATATTTCAGAGAGTACTGATTCAGAAGGTAGGCTGTTATTCCTGTAACCGTCATCTGTATTCTTGGTTATTGGGAACATGATATCAAAATTATTTCCTCGCACGATAATGCTTTAGTTGTTCCTTCTGTAAGACTGATGACCTAATAAACATTCAGATAATGAAAAATTATATTTTTGAATGTTGGTTTCTCTTTACATATACAGCATTTGTGACTTTAATTTCATGATAATTTTGATGGCCTTCTTTTGGTCTGGAGTCCTCGACTATGTTTTCGAGTCTTACACATTGTTTCAAAGCATACATGAATGCTACATTTCTGAAGGAAAAATACAAAAAGAAATTTTGATTTGCGACACCGATTATAGATGAATTCTTTCTTTTCTTCGAACCTATTAATCCAGTTTTTTGACAGTTTCAGTTTTTCTTCATTTCCAGGTGGAGTTTTTTGACCGCCACAAGGTGAGCATTTGAAACTTTATGAATTATGATTCTTGGGTTGCAAATTCCATCTTGTGCCCCTCCCAAGATTTTTAGTGTTCATACTCTAGGAAAGATAGTATGTCTCTTTTTCTTACTGTATTTTGTTCCAAATCAAGTTAAGTTTTCCTCCTATATTAATATCAGATGTTGTTTATCGTAATGAGTTAAATGCATGAAAACAGTAAACCCACTCATTGGCCTTATTTTCCTGTGACTCCTATTCTGTTAGGCTTCATATTCTCTTTATGCTTGATTTATTGACTTGGAATTTTGTTTTCTGAGACCTGTAGGTAGGTGAACTAACTTCTTTGCTGACCTCTGACTTGGGTTCGCTAAAGAATATTGTCAGTGAAAATGTATCAAGAGATCGTGGTTTCAGAGCACTATCTGAGGCAAGATACTCTACATTATGTAAATGTGAGCTTTATATTTATTTGTAATTGCTTTGTTCCATTCTCATTCTCTAAGAGATCATGTTTTGGTAATTTTTTTTTAGATAAAATAGGGGAAGAATCTCTTAGTTTTTGATATTCGTGAGTGATTTTTTCTCTTTACAATGGTCCCGCATGATTCGAACAGTTTTTTGTTAGATAAGGATATTTTTGTTAGTTCGAAAAGGATTACTTGCTTTGTGCTTGATGACTTTGCTAAGTGATTTCTTACGTGTATCTGGACCTTTTTCTCTTCTTTGCAGGTTGCCGGGACTATTTGCCTACTGTTTGTTTTGTCCCCTCAACTTGCGCCAATCCTTGGCTTCCTTATGCTTGCTGTGTCTACTTTCGTTGGTATAATTTGTAGATTTATTGATTTTTCTCTTTCTCTGAATTTCCTTCAACTTTAGGCTTCTAGTTGCTCTTTATCAGCAGCTTTTGTTTGGAATAGAAACTGAATGACTTGCCTATATAGCATAGATTTTTGGATCACAATACTTAACCAAAGTTTAGGTCAAAGAAGTTCGTCGTTGGTCCTTATTTGTTTTTCCTATTGGCTTTTGTATATGGTGAAGTCATGATAAATTACATATGACCATACATGACATTAAGTTTGTAAGCCTAAGTTGTCTAGAAATGTTTCCAGTTATGCTAGTATTCATCTCAGAAGAAAGAATAAATCTTTCAAAAGTTACTGAAAATGACATCCTGTTCATGTTTTCTTGCCTGTAACAATCGTCTTGCTATCTTTTAGCTGTGTACAAGAGGACAACTGTCAGTGTTTTCAAAGCTCATGGTTTGGCTCAAGCATCTATAGCCGATTGTGTGACTGAAACATTTTCTGCAATTCGTACTGTAAGTTTATATCTGGCTTTCCAACATTTCTTTATTTGATTCTTTGCAGATTTTGTACTACAATTTTTGCTTCTGAAGTCTGAAGTGCTTACTTGTCAGATCCCAGAGTTAATAGATTTTGGGACTATATTCAAATAACTATATCTGTATATTTAATTAAACACTTTGTTAGACCTGGTCTTTCAACTGTTGGTGGACTACGTGGTCAAGACTGAGCATCATCACCTAAACTGGGGACTTTCAACAAGGACTATGGGAACAACGGCCACACCAGCCCAACAACAGGATTCTCAACCCTTACTAATGAGTCAGATGTGGCATTCTTTTCAAAACGAATCTGCATGTGTTAAGCATATAGCTAGCAAACCTTTTGAGTCTAATCTTGTATTTAGAAAACGAAAGGAAAAACAAACTCAATCTCCCCTTTCTTATTTACCTTTTCTGAATGTGCACATGATGCTTTGCAGCAGATCTTCTTGTGCCTCAACAGATTTTGCTCCTTAGTTACTTCCTCTTTAGTAGGGAATTTTTAGTGGGTAAATCTCTGAGTTTAGTAGCTTTGTGATGGTTCTTCTATTGCATCCATCTTTATGTGTGTTTTTTCCAGGTGAGATCATTTGGCGGGGAAAAACGTCAAATGTCCATGTTTAGTCGCCAGGTAAAGTTTTACATTTTTTTGTTCCATATTTTCTGTAAATGTGTACGAAAAACTTTTTTACGCTGATGTTACATGCCTCTATGGACATAATACATGATCAAGCTGTGCAGGTTATCGAGTATGAGAGCAGTGGCATAAAGCTTGGGGCTTTTAAATCCATCAATGAATCACTTACTAGAATAGCAGTATATGTCTCTCTGATGGCTTTATATTGTCTTGGAGGAAGCAAAGTAAAGGCTGTAAGTATTTTGAGATTCTGTACTCCTAATATCTCTTTCTTATGAGAAGCTTCAAGTTTTCTCCATGAAGTAATGGTATGGAAATACTCGTGTCATCTGCATTTGTTCTTAGGAGTTTATAAAACAGATTATTAGCATGCCTGGTTTGCTATTGCTTATCTAGTGATTTGATTCTTCTTATAAACTGACTGTGTGTGTTTCTCTTTGTGTTAGGGTGAAATGACAGTCGGAACTGTGGCTTCTTTCATCGGCTACACTTTCACATTAACTTTTGCTGTAAGTAATCTTCATGGATGTATTTTTTAATGTTCAGGCCCTCAGTAATTTGGTTAATATATTGTTCTTTTTAGGTTCAAGGATTGGTGAACACCTTTGGAGATCTCCGGGGAGCTTTCGCTGCTACAGATAGAATTAATTCAGTTTTATCTGGTGCTGAAATTGATGAGGCTCTTGCTTATGCTTTAAAAAGGGACATCAAGCAAAAGAAAATAAAGGATAAAGATTTTGAAATTTTTCTGTTAAATGGTTCTAAAAGCAAAACAGAATCTTTGGAGATGCCATACACGGCTTCTTTGAAATCTGCTGGCAGTATTCGCAGCCTTGCGGGGTCTGGTGATATTTTTCTTGAAGGTACGTATTATTTGGTGTCTGTCTTCACCAGCCATGTGTTCCAATAGAGCAAACTTGTAGATATGTTTATTTTAAAGGAGGAAATCTTTGTTGTCATCATAACCATATTCACAATCAGGTTTCAAGGTCAATTCTTATTTGCAAATTCTTGAATATAAGAGTTTCATGATGGATTTGATTTTGTTCATATCTAATTGTTGATTTTCTTTTGCCCGTCTTTCATTTGCCTTTTAAAATGTTAAAATTGTCAGAAACCTCTTCCTGCTGTTGTACATAAATATGTGAAAAGTGGTAGCTTTGTGAAACTTGACCAAGTTTTCTAACAAGCAGTCATTGTCATACTATGCTTTCAACAGATGTGCACTTCTCATATCCATTGAGGCCTGATGTAGAAATTCTAAATGGTCTTAATCTTGCTTTAAGGCGTGGAAGTGTAACTGCACTGGTTGGACCAAGTGGTGCAGGAAAAAGTACTATAGTTCAACTATTGGCACGTTTTTATGAGGTTTGCTTTTCAGTATCTCATTTATAAATGCCTAATGGTGAAACTTTTCCCGTCATTGATAATTGAATGATGATTTCCATCTAACAAATATTTGGATTCTGCAGCCAACCAGAGGCCGCATAACTGTTGCTGGAGAGGATTTGAGGGCATTTGATAAGAGAGAGTGGGCTCAAGTTGTCTCTATAGTGAATCAAGTACGTTTTTAATTTCTGCACCTCCGCTCTTCAATGTGTAATTTTATGTTCATTGGCATGCAGTTTTCTGCTATAGTAATATTGATAGCTGCCACTTATGACCACCTACCAATTACAGATACCAGAGAGGTTCCTAACATCCCAATTGGTGACCAAACAAGCTTTTGTTCATAGATTTTTTATTTAGGTTGGTTTAACAATAATCTCTTGATAAACAGATCCAGACCAACCAATTACAGATACCAGAGAGGTTCCTAACCTCCCAATTGGTGACCAAACAACATGCTTTGTTCATAGATTTTTTTTTTAGGTTGGTTTAACAATAATCTCTTGATAAACAGATCCAGTGAGATAATTTTACCTTTATTTGAAGACATAACTGTACATTTGTGACCTTTCTCTCACACATGTAAAACCAAAATAATTACGTCAGCATATTTGGAAGCATAAATTACCTGGAGCAAGGTCAATGACAGGTTCAGGTCCAACAACAGGTTGATGAAATTTTGATGATTACTACTGAATGGTTTTACTTTAAGTTGAATCATCTTGAATGTTGCATCTGAAATCAGAAGCATTTTTATGCTTTTACAATTTTCTCTCGGTATATTCTTATACTCTATTTCTACAGGAGCCTGTCCTTTTCTCTGTATCAGTTGGTGAAAACATTGCTTATGGTCTCCCCGATGATTATGTATCCAAGGATGATGTGATAAAGGCAGCCAAAGCTGCAAATGCCCATGATTTTATAATTTCATTGCCACAGGTTGTGATTTTCAATTTGTGGCTGATCTATATTTTTTTTGCACAGTTTGTTTAGACATTGAATCTTTTGTCTGATGAACAGGGTTATGACACACTAGTTGGTGAGCGTGGGGGTCTTTTAAGTGGAGGACAGAGGCAGGTACTCGGAAGATGGTTGGGTATAGTTTTTTGTGTGAGGATTCATTGAGAGTTGTTTTACTGAATAGCCTTCCAAATTCGCAGAGAATTGCCATTGCAAGGGCTCTACTCAAGAATGCCCCAATCCTGATTCTTGATGAGGTAGGCTTCTAGTCCGGTTCTCAGTGCATTTATGTATCATCTATTCATCCTCTCATGCTGAATAAAATACCAATAGACTTCTAAGGGCCTGTGTGGCTGACAGAGAAAGTTGATACAGTATAACTTGGGGTCTCAAGTGTTAGATACACATTACAAAGGAACAGACTCATGCATTTTTATCTGAGACAGCATATGCTAGAATTCCCAAGACCCAAAATGGTAAGAGCCTTGTGCACTGGTTTGCCTATTGCTCGGGCTCTTCCTATTTTGGTGAGAAGAAGGCATAACAGGGCTATGATGTATTATTAGCCGCATGCAGCTTTAGAAATACAGACAGTTTTCGCGTGAAATTATTAAGTCACTCTACCTTATGCTAACAATTGTATGAAACCATTCATGGCTGTGTACTTCAGGCTACAAGTGCTTTAGACACGGTGAGTGAGCGCCTTGTCCAGAATGCTCTGAACCATTTAATGAAGGGAAGAACAACATTGGTTATTGCTCACAGATTGAGCACAGTTCAAAATGCAGATCAAATCGCCCTCTGCTCTGATGGAATGATTGCAGAGTTAGGGACACACTCTGAGCTGTTAAATATGAGGGGCCAATATGCTTCCCTTGTTGGCAGCCAGAGACTTGCATTCGAGTGATGTTGAGACAGCGGGAATCGCCACTTTGCACTCACAGCTGCATTACTATGAGCATGTGATGTGAGTCACGAAGTAATTTTTTAGTTGTTATTTCTAGGCTTCAACAGGCACACTTGCCTACAAAATTTAAATTCTTTCGTTTCTTCTAAATTTCTGCTATGTTTAATTCCAGGTTCTACGTTACTGGGGCAGATTACTGGATGGTGAGTTGAAGATGAGATAACCTTCATCATAACTAAAATAAAGTTCACCACAAGACTAGTATAGAATCCCCACAACTTACCTGTGCTACGTGTAAAGTTACCAGTTTTGAGCATGATTACTCCAAATTACTTGAATGTTTGTTGTTGTGCTGGACATAATGTTCGTTGTATAGGGATGTACTGAAAGGTTGGAACTGTTTTCTAGTAGCTTTTTGTCTGGATGACGAGTAGTTCTGAATAAACCAGGTGGCTAGAATAAAAGAAGATAGAAAATTAATGACTTCAATGTTACGCCATAAGATGGGAGATTGATTCCTGAATTTTCACTTTAAATTATCTAATACATTCTGAATTATTGACTGAGAGAGCAGCAATCATTTTCCAATCGAAATGAAACATAAACAATATCCTCGATGCTAGTCATATGGTATACTTTTCTCTGACGAAGCTACAAAGTATCATCTTACAATTATATGTAGAGAAGGTTTTATTGTCAATAGTTTCTATTTAAGGGAAACTGAGATTATAGCATTCAATTTGGCCAGGCATTCAGTTGGTAGGCCAAGGAATGAATTCATGAAGAAGTCGTCAATCGGTTGAACTGTGGCCACTCCAACTAAGTGGCATTTCCCTTCTTCATCTAACCTCTCCCCTTTTCCACTTCTGATTGTTCCCCCTGCTTCCTCTGATGTTAATACCGTCCCCACAAGCAAAGGTGGAGCTTTATAAAGTTTCCCAACTGAAAACCAGAACTTTGCTTTGAACTCGAGATCCACCTACAAAAACAGCACAAGCATTACTAAAATATTTTCCTCTTTCCTATACTTGATAACCATGCACCTTTCAAAGAAACATCTCTAGCTATGCTGCAGTACTAGTTTAAAAAGGTGATAGTGGCACCTAAAATGTCGCAGATATCTACCTTGCCCGTTTCTTGATTGATGATTCCCTGCAATATCTCTGGAGCAATATCGATCCTGAGGAAAGGTGGCAACGGCAATCCCAAGAATCTAGTTGTTGCTGTTGTAAGTGGTGGAATATAGAGCGTATTTAAGTCGAAGTCAACAGATATGTTTCCATCGGAGTTGTTGGCACCTATGCTCTTTACACCCGTCCCAGTACCTCTGCCCCCTTCGGCATTGTATTCAAAATCAGGATATAAAGAGATACCGAGTTTGCAAGATGGCAATGTCTGAAATTTGACCTCATATATGCTAGTTTTCGGTTCTTGTGTGCTAGTAACTTTGCTAGTGGGAATTGTTGGTTGTTCTTTGTCTAGATTGTTGTAGGAAGCAAACAAGGTTGTTTTGTGGATTCTATATTTTTGTGGAACCGAGAATGAATATGAATTGGTGGACTTATGTTGGGAAATTCTGCATAAAAATCGAGGATACTGGGAGTGAATTTGACGCGCCATTTGAACCAGCCAGTGGATTGTTGAGCTCTACGTTTGGAGAACATAATGTTAATTGATTTCGAAGGGAGTTTCGTCTTTTCCAGTAATTCAAGAAACTGAAAAATCTCTGGGTCCGGGGACTTCCTGGAACCATGGACGGCAGCAATGCACGAGGCTGATTTTTGTCCACTGAGTTATGAGGAAATCTTATCTTTCCGCTAAAAGCAACAGCATGGATTGGAGTGGGACCTTATCTTTAATATATAAGGTGAAAATCCTCCTCATCAAGTTCCAGAAAAGAACAAGAATTAAGCAAAAGTCACAAATCTTGAAGTTCTTAACAATATGTTGAATTTACGTGAATACTGCAAAGTTCATTACTCCATAGCCATCAAGTAAGGTATAAGCGAGAGAGTCGGACAAAATACACTTGTTCAACGCAAGTAAATTATGAACTCACTCGCTCCTGCGTACACGTTCTGGCAATTTTCAAAATTAATCGACTTTGCAGACGTTGTGCATTATATTTTCTTGCTTTGTCCACCAAAAAGACCTGGCTGCTGTTTTTGAGACGGCAAAAAATGAATTCAAGCAGTCTTCTTATTGTGGAGTGTGTATGATAAACAGAGTGAAAACAATTATTTTTCTCCCCGAAGAACCCCTTTTCTCGCAAAACTACTTTTTGCAAGAAAAGTACAAGATCAAATAGCAGAAGTTATTGAAAATTGAATCTTAAAAAGATAGCATGGGTTTCCTTGCAGAGTGCATCACACTTTATTTTTATTGCTAATCATAGCCGTTATCGTACACAACACTGATTCTGAATTCCACCTGATCGTCTCTCAAGATATATAATTAAAAAAAATGAATTCCACCTGATCGATCCTGGTACCAGTACTCAGTAATCGTTGCAATGTGTAATATCAACGGGTCCTAGCCTCGTCTAATAGATAATAATCCGACGTCTACCGGTGGGCATAATCTAGATTCCAGCACCAACTCATGGGACCAGATCCCTTCAACTCCAATCTGTAAAGTGTATTGACGTTGAAAACTTGCAGCATTTACAAACTTATTAATCTGTTCAATTATATACATAGGCATGAGGCATGACTCGTGACACATCACAACCAGGTGCATTTAATCCACTCTCACTTACTCGAAGGTAATTATGCTAAGATAGGACCATTAGTGGATTCATGAGTCACTCCACGATGATTGATGATCAGATTCAGATGATGTTCTTCTCAACACAGTGGAAACGAGATAGAAAGAAGCATTGTGTTGTCAAGGGATATCACCTGGACATTTCTGCTATAATTCATGATACTAGGGCAATGATTATGCCAGTTTTGAGGTACAGTGCTCAGTATCTTATACATCTATCATTGCCAATGAGCCATGTTGCCTGTTTATATCCGTCAAATCTCTTCCAGACAAGGAGAAAGAATGTCAATAAACCTCAACTTTCACTGAGTATGCATGGTTGATTTTCCACGAGGCCCTTTTAGATCACGGGATTCACTAGCTTTTCTCAAACATCCTAAAATCAGGGTAGAGCGAAGGCAAAAGGAATTTGTAATAAGTCGTGAAACAGAAGTTAAAATACACATTATTACACGCATATGAGAGAGGCTGAGAGAAACACAAGCAGTAGGAAAGACCACTCATCAATGCGCATTCACACACCCATTAGCAAGCCCACGGTTAATTTCATACAAACTTTAAACCCATTAGCAAGCACAATGCTTAATTTCATACAATTAGCAAGTAGAATGCTTAATTTCATACAAACTTTCCAACTATTCAAGCTTGTTCAAACTCAGAGATTACATCAACCCAGAATCAAGTGGAGTATTAGAACACAAGTGCTTCTTTTTCATTCCCTTTTCTCCATCAACTGCTGGCTGATCCCAGTTCAAGCTGCTGTAGACTATTAACATACAAGAGAAGACCTGAGTGACAAGGCAGTAGGAAGATGTGCGCAAGAAGCCCATCGAATAACTGACTCAGTCACCATAAGGTCAAGCTGCTCTAGTTCACCGAAACTAATTGTATTATTCCTCCTGTTGTGGATGCCTGACATCTTAGATCCGCTTGATCCACTCCTTTTAGCATTGGCTACCTTGCCATCCACCTCTCCTACTGCATGCCCATAGCATAGTGAAGAATCTGACAACATGATCAGAGCTCCCAGACTCGCCTCTGTATAATGGGGGCATTTTTTAGTTTTATTGTAAGATACATATGACAGGTTGAATAAACAACTATATTACCTTGATGTAGTGAGTTTGCTCCAGGGATGTCCATTGAAAGCTCCAACAAACAATTTTCTTCAGTCACAGAACTGGGGCTGATGAATGCAAAGCTTGGCATTGAAGGCACAGGAATGGGAATTTCAAGTGAGTGCGATCCACTGCTACTCTGGAAAGAAAATCTGACAGACTCATAATAAGGCGTTGATGGCGTCACAAGGAAGGAAGAAAATGATGACCTGCTTGCGAGTGTAGTTGATTGGATATCACTACTTATAGACAATCCTGCCCTAAAACTAATGTCCTGATCCCGGGAGATAAGTGACAAACAGAAAGGTTCTCTCTGCAAATCCCCAGCAACATGGCTCTGCTTGAGACATTCATATGGTTCTTCAAAAGGTGACGTTGAATCCCTTAACCAGGTATGATCTACAAATGGCAGTTATTAGTTAGACAAGAAGTAATCTATGTAAAGAAACTCGATCATCTTTATGTGGGTGGGGTTATAACTATTAAGCACATGGATCCTATTTAAGGTCAAGACCAGTTATTCCCAATTAGCATCAAAGAGCAGTTCCTTAGCATAGAAGCTAAAAACACAATTTGGGACCATTTTGTGATGCTGCCCCGTTATTTCAACAAATTTCTCAAGGCCATTGACAACAGCAAGTGCACTGAAACTGGACAACAGAAAGAATGAAACATCAATCATGCTTGTTTCTTTGCTTTGGAAGGAAGAACAATGAAAAATAGTTGCACTACAAGGGAGGATTACATGTTCAAACAACAACTAAATAAGAGGATCCTACAAAATCACTAAAGCCATAAAATAAATTGTCTCAAAATGATTAATGTGCTACAGTCTATTATGGGGTGTATTTTAACTTCCAGAATCAAGATCCCATAAACCCTATAGCATAGTATATTACTTTCAAGTGCCCCACTACAAATATATTTACAATGTCATTTCATTCTTAGCAGAACTGTAAGTTATTTTCAATTATTGGAAAAGAATCATTACTTTTGCAGAAAAGTTTCCCAATATCTTGATGGTCTGGTTCTAAGCCAATACATATCAAATAATGACATAATGCTTATGAGATAGAGGATTGGAACAATTAACTGTGTTTTTAAAGTAGAAATACAATCTTAGCTGGGCTACGTACCTAGGACCTGCTGAGCTGAAAGCCTCCGAGAAGGGTCTCTACAGAGCATTCCCCTGATCAATTCCTTGGCAGGGTATGATATACAGTCCCAAGGATTGGATGGAAATCGCAGGTCAGCCACCCTAACAGCATCAAATATATGCGATTTAGTTTTTCCCCAAAATGGTGGTATCCCACTTAGAAGGATGTAAAGAATAACCCCAGCACTCCAGACATCGGCTGCCTGATCGTAGCCACCCATAAGGACCTCAGGAGCTATATAAAATGGACTACCAACAGTTCCGTGTAAACTCTGCCCTGCTTTAATATAATTAACATGATGCAAACATTAAATAATCATTACTCATAATGGGTAATAGCAAGGTATATAGGATTAAGTAATATGAAACTGACCTTGTTTTATGTAGGTTGCTAGGCCAAAATCAGCCAACTTTATAGGAGATGAAGGACCTTTTGTAGCTAGGAGGATGTTTTCTGGCTTCAGATCTCTGTGAACCACTCCCTTGTCATGACAGTACTTCACCACTTCCATCAGATGCCTGAAAATAACTCTGGCCTCTGCTTCAGGGAATTTTCCATGCTTCTCCAACTGATTAAAAAGCTCCCCTCCAGCACAAAGCTCCATCACCAGATGAACATAATCTTCATCCTCATAAACTGCCTTAAGATCAACAACATTAGGATGCCCTGAAAGCCTAGTCATTATTTCAATTTCCAGTTTGATGCTCCGCACATCTTCTTGGGTGACCAGTCTATCTTTGGCAATTGACTTGCAAGCCAGAAACTCTCCAGTCAATTTATCAGAACATTCCCTGATAATGCCGAATTGTCCCCAGCCTAACTCCCGTCCAAGAACAAACCTATCTTTCAAGTTTGTGGCCTGCTGTGTGTCCAAATTTGTTTCCGTCAAGCTTTCAACTCTATAACATTTAAATAGAAAACAGGAAGATTCAATAATGCTGCTGCTCTTAGCAGCAGCCATATGATGCCTTGACCACCAAGAAGATCAGAACATACCAATGAAGATCTCAGCTTTAGTTTTTATCTACCTCAGATTACTGTCATGCTGCAGATATTCTCCCTCACAACCAGTGGGAATGCGATTTTTACAAGTCAAAAACTTGAATTTTGTTTAAAATTTGGCGTACCAAAACCATACTCAAATCAGAAAACTGAAGGAAGCTTCTCATAGCTAGTAGGTGAAGTTTGAAAAGTATCTCCACAAGGAATAAGAAATGTATGAGCAACTCAGAACAATAGACTGAGAGCTTTACTTTTTCCAATCCCTCCCCAATCAACTGAATCTGAGAAGCCACAAAAGTACAACAATTTCAAACAAGAAGTCAGTCACAAAGACGACAAAAATTCAAATTCATGGTCAAGCTCACGAAGACAGAAAATTAAGCAGGACCGCAGTAACAATAAAGAAAACCCGCAAAGGCACACTCCAAAAACAGATCATCACAATTCATAGCAAACACGAATAATAAGGGTGACTCTAAGCTCAGGCATACTTGAATTAGAATGGAAAAACAGCTCCCCAGCAAGACTATCTTTCTCAAATATTCTTAAATCTTTTGCTTAAAAAGACCAGTAAAGAAACAGAATCAAAACCCCTAATCAAAATCACCTAGCCATGTCTTCAAAACCCATTAACTTACAAGCAAAACAAGAAAATTAACGAAAATCCATTTGAATTTGGAACAAAAGAAACAAGCCCAGATCCATAATTTCCCAGAGAACATATAAAGAACTAATCTTTGGAAACCCACAGCTAAAACTGAATAGTACATGGAAAAGGGCGGCTAACCTGAAGAGAGGGGAGACAGAGAAGAAAGAGAAGTAACAATGAGACAGATGAACCACAGTAGAAAAGGTGGTGTTGGAGCTGGGATTCGTCCCTCGCAAAGGGAGCGAGTGGGGCTCTCACGTCTCCAGTTTGAGTTTGCCAAACCGCAGCATCCCACTTGTTTTTGTGTTGTGTTTTATTAATGTTCTGTGTTTCTTTTCCAAGCTTTTACTCAATTTGTTGCAACCGTCCTTTTCCCATATTAGACGACAGATTATCATTGGATTACTCATTCATTCATGTCTTTATGAAGTTGTAACTATTTACACTATACTGCTGCATGCTTATGTCGAAGCCCGGTCCAGAATTTATGACTAATTTTTTATTGTATTTAATTCTCTTCAATATAAAATTATGTCATATCAATATGAAATTATATAAAATTAGATACAATATAATTTTGTCATGACAGGAAGTAGGACACCAAAAAATTAAATAAAGGATTTGAACTAGTTTAAGCCATATAATTTTGACACCAGTTTCTTTCAACGAGAAATTTTAATGAATTGGACATGTATAAAAGATAACTCCTTTCTAATTGAGAAATTACATTTTTTTTTTTACCTTCCTTTAATTAGATTGTCAAGGTAGATTTCAAATTAAGCTAGTTTGAACTCTAATGTTGCATTGAATTTGGTGTTTTACTTGATTCCGAGTTCTGAGTTACAAAATTGACACAAGTTCGTAATCTAAGCTCTTTTGATACGATATTCTTCCCACTGGGCTGAAGTGTAATTTGTGATAAAACCTTCATCAGGTAACAACTCTTGCACTTATAACACCCTTTGATTCCTAAAGAATTTATATCTAGTGACAGACAAATAACAAATTGTAAACAAGAACAGAATACATTTTACCGTTGGAACAAATAGAACAAATTGTAGAAACTCTTCTTACAGGAGAGCAACTGTATAGTAACATTCTATTGGAAAGAGAGCAAATGCTAATGGTTTACTGTTGATTGAGACATGAGGATGACGATTCATAGCCTCACTGTTGATGAGTATTTGGAGTTTTCACTCACAAAACTACATTTGCGCGACTGTAATGTGTATATAAAACCATACATATCACTTTTGAGTCAATCCAACATAAATATATATTTTTTTAACGCAACTTGAAGTCAATGCTCCTTGGTCTCGTGAGAACTCTGAATATGATTGCTACTGGTATAATTTTTTGTATGATATTTGATGTGATGATTGACTCAAGCTAATTCTAGTTTGAACTTTGAAGAGACTATAGTAGTTTGAACTTTCAACTTTCATGTAATGACTTCTTGCTTCTTTGAAAAAAAAAAGGTTAAAAACACTTTTTGACTCCTACTTTTGTTTAGAATCTTATGAATATGTAATATATGTGTGTGTGTGTAAAAGAAGAAAAAGTTCAAAATGTTGTTTGTTCTATCAACTTCTCTGTTTGTTGATTCATTTATAACCGTGAATAGGAAAGAGTACTGGCTGACCCCAATTGCAAAACCGGGTTCGGTAGTGACCAATGATGTCAAATTAGGTAACAAAACTTGTAAATATTCATATATAAGGGAATGGCAGTGACTATTTATTTTATAACGGGTTAAAGTCTAAATATAATTAGAGATAAATGAAAATTTAATTTTTAGTAGGAAGAATATAGCAATTTTCATTATATTTTGGAAGGTATTGCCTCTCCCTACCTTAAACATTTGCGACAAAGAGAGATGACGGAAGAAGAACGGAGAAATTTAATGCCCCGCAAGTTAGCCTTTTGCCATGATTGGTTGAATTTTAGGACCGATTTGAGCAAATGCTTTTATGAGGAATCTAATTTAGATTAAATACAAATTAGAGGGACCAAATTGCAACTCAACTTTGTTCACTGATCTGGCAGAAAAGAAAATTCCCTGGCAATACTACTATTTCTCTATCAAATTGAACCAGTGACAACTGAGAGCCACACTACTTTCCCACATTCAAGAAACTCAAAAAGTGGTACTAGTTCTCTTTCTCAAGCTCCTCTCCAGTTTACTCCTATGCCCATTAGAGGTAATCTCACTAATCCTTACACGGTTATGCACCTATGCTGTATTTAAGCTGATTGATTCTGCTACGCGTATTGTCTTTTTTTTTTTTTTTTTTCCTCGTTTCTATGTTTGAGTTATGGAGCAAAGATTCAATTTTGGTATTCAAATCTCATATTTTTGAGGAATGGGTACTCTTTAAGATCATTTTCTGAGTAATTATTGGTCTTTTATAGTCCTATTGTGTAAAAAAAAAAATATTGACACCAGAGAGAGAGTGGCAATTTTTCTGGGAAACCCTATTTTTGGTGTAAATTATAGAAATGAATGATGCCAAAAAACAGTTTTGCTTCCAATTCTCCTCACTTATTATTCTTGCATATTTATCAGCAAAATTTTAAAGAAGTATAAAACAATTTCTGCTCCAAGTAAATA
This sequence comes from Mitragyna speciosa, assembly GCA_024721245.1. Taxonomy (NCBI): domain Eukaryota; kingdom Viridiplantae; phylum Streptophyta; class Magnoliopsida; order Gentianales; family Rubiaceae; genus Mitragyna; species Mitragyna speciosa. Next base: position 2,026,147 of record CM045552.1, read on the forward strand.
TCTAAATACTGTGGTAGTCGTGCTTAGTAGAAGATTGCCTATGGGAGTTTGAGCATATATTTACTGCTTTTCTTCTCTTATTGCCATGAAGGCTGCTTTCTTGTTTGGTTTCTGGAAAATGAGTGAGTGTGTGTGGCAAAGTTTAACACTTTCAAGGACATATTTGATATATTGCATTCCTGGGGGTTCAAAGTGATAAGATTTATCGCAATTACAGCAATGTCCTTCACAAATATTGAGCTTGTGCTATGCTTCTTATATGTGATTTCATTGGTTTTCTTTGGGTTTATGCAATTGTCTGTGAGGGAAGAGGAAGTACTTCTAGTATTGGAAAGCTGACAATCTTCTTCCCATTTTTCATAACCAGGAAAGCCATGCTAATTCGTGAATACTGACTGAGCATATCAATGGCACACTCTTTGAGTTTAACTCCTGGAGGCCTGCTTAAATGCGGTCTAATTTCCAGCACTAGCATATTTCATGAGAGGTGCAGAAGATTCGTTTCAAGATCCTCCCCTCGATTATTTAGTATTCGAGCTGTGCAAGAGAATGAAGGGCCACGGAGGCTAGTTGACATCATCCGAGTTATTCCAGAAATATCTAGAAATTACTTCAGAAGTCCTTCTCGGAGAGCACTTTTTGGAGGTATATCTTTGCTGGGTGGCTTTTATGTGGCACAGACAATATCACTGTCTTTTGGAGCTTTGGGAGTTAATGATGTAATTGCTGCAGTGGTATGCGTTCTACTGACAGAGTATGTTACTAAATTCTATTACAGCCGACCCAAGGTGACATTCCCTATTGCCCTCCTGAACAATTTCAAGATGGGTTTCACATATGGTCTCTTCATTGATGCTTTTAAACTTGCCAGTTAGATCTCTGTCCAAGCTATGATTAGCACTCTCTTTGTATGAAATTATACAAGTCACTGCAGATTACCTCTAGTATATGTTTTTGGTGTACATTTTTTCTGGCCTTTCTTTAGTATCTATCAAAGACAAAAAGGCTTTCCATTTCAATCATGATTTTCATTAGCAATCTCTTTTGATCAATATGAATTGTTCTTCTCTTGTCTTGTACTTCTCTTTATAACGTATAGGCTCTTACTTTATCTTGTTTTTCCTGGCTATGGGATTCCCATTCAAATGGAGTTCAACAGACAGAACCCAGATCTGATTCTTTTTAAATTTTTAATTTTCTTGGCAAGTGGTGGGTGAGGGGGGAAAAATGTACTTTTGGCATAGCGCATGGTAGTAGGTTCTTCGATATTGGCAGACTACGCTCTTCCCTTCACATACCAAAACTCTTTCATCTGAACACAGATTTTATATATCAGTAGGAGTATCATTCCTGGTCAAATGAATGGTATTTTGTGTGTTGTCTTTAACTATCCCCATTCCTCTTCCCCATCTTGCTGTGCAAACGAAAATGAAGTGGAGGGGAAGAACTGCTGATTCAAACCCCCGAGACAGTCGTAGCGTGGTCCTTTACAGAAATAATGATGAATTAAAACATGAAATGCACTGTAGTTTGGATTGATTTGTTCTGTATCGATACTTTGTAGAATATATGGAGGATCTTTTTGTTCATAGAACATGGGAGGCCTTCAAACTGGATTTATGGTTGTACCAAGTAAATGACCGAACATGTTTGACAAGATTTTGCTTGTATTGATCTCTCGCGTACGAAATGTTAAAAGAGTAAATTGATTTCTGGGACTTAAAACTTATTTGTTATCTACATGTAACCTTTGAATATTAATATGAAATTTTCAGCGATATAATACTGCTGCAATGACCCTGTATATCTCTATTGCTCCAGGCAGTGTGTTATGAACCTAAAAGGATAAGCATTCAGTCGAGGTTGTAGATATGTTTTACACTGCAGCACACTTGATTTGGCAATGCATTCCTCATCTTGATGGGAATTAAAGAATTGTTGCGTGACATCGTGTCGCATGTTGGATGTGGATTCCAGCCTGCATTAGTTTTAACTGGTCAATCCGTAGCTCACTTGAGAAGTCGGAAGATCTTATGATACTATGTTCGGCTTGATTACTAGTCAATATATCAATATCAAGCTGCAAATCAGACCAAAGCTATGCTTAGTGGAGCTTTGATAGAGGGGAATGCTAATTTTTTGCTTCCAGGAGGTTCAAGTTGTTCGGTTTGGAAAATATGTTTCCGTGATTTTAATCAAGAACAATTTGAAGTGGCACCATAGCATTTTGTCTATGGCTTTTGTCCGGTAACGATTAGTATTCCAGAAATACTTAAACCAGAAAACAAAAAAAAAAAAAAAAAAAAAACTTAATCGTACTATCTGGATGATGTTAAGTCGCTATTGGCTAACCACACTAATACAGTGGCACTAGTATTATCTATCAATGATTAACGACATTCACGTACTTTCTATCTCTTTCACTCTTCAAAAAATTATGTTAATAAAAATGTATAAAGTGGGCGTGAGAAGTTGAAAAAGGTGTGAATAGCATTCTTAGTATAAAATGTTTAGCTTTTTTTTTTTTGTTTAAATTTTTTTGAGAGAGAACCTTACTGTTATTGCCGAAGAAGAAAGAGTACATAATGGCGTTCTTTCTTCTTCACATTTTTGGACTCTTGTAAAAAGATCCTCTAGGTTGTCGGCTCAAATTCCTGAAACAACATTGGGTAAAAGTACAATCGTACAAGGTATAAATTCCCGTCCTTTTCTGGGATTTCGCAATTCATTTCACGATAATTGTTTGGCAAATCCATTCGGATTTTTTTGGGCCTTAAAACACACACAAAAAAGAGAAAGAAAGAAAGCAAAAAAAAGGGCCTCCGAATTCTCGTTCAACCCTTAACAGACACGAGGCCAAATTCTTCAACATGGTACTTCTTTTTTATTTCTTTCAGAATTTTATGAGAAGGATAAACTTAATCCTTAGACCCAAATTAACATACACGAGGCCAAATTCTTCAACAAGGTACTTTTTTTTTTTTATTTCTTTCAAAATTTTATGGAAAGAAGATAAACTTAATCTTTAGACCCAAATTAAAAAATGTAATTGTTGACTTTTGGAAGCATCAGGGAAGAGGGAAGTTGAAAATTTTCGGACCAATTTTTATCTCTCAACGGAGTCTTTTGTTCTTTTTTTAAAAATTTTATGAGAAAGAAATAAACTTAATTCTCAAATCTAAGCTAAAAATCAATTATTGACTTTTAAAAGTATCTAAGAAATTTATCTACTAATCACTTGACTCTTTTTCCATCAATGTGGAACTCAAGCGAGAAAGGAACTTGAGAATTTTGGCACCAATTTTCACCTCTCAATTTCTTCAACATGGTACTTTCCTACTAAATAAAACACTCTGCTAGGCTGCTATTAATATAAGCTTATATCTCCTCGTCCTCCTCCGCTCTCCTCCTTCCTCTTTCACTTTTCTGCCCAAATAAAAAAAAAAGGAAAAAAAAAACCCCCAAAAACTCGAAATTAGGGCTCACAATCTATTCCCCAATTCAAAACGCTAATCGAAAGACCAAAACCCTGATCAAATTTCAGTCCCACCCGTCGATTCCGAATCCCCCTTCTCATGATAACCTCCATTCTCACTCCGTATCTTCACCTACACCCAAGATTTTATTAATTCCTCAACCATACCTTATTCATAGAAGAAGAAGAAGAAATTATATATATACAGATAGATATCAGATATTTGGAGAATGGATATTGATGGAAGTAAGCGTGTTTTTCAAAGACTGGGTCCGGGGGCTGCAGCACCATCATCATCATCTTCTGCGAGTGATAATAAACAGCAAAAAGTGTGTTTTCATTGGAGGGCTGGAAAGTGTAGTAGGTTTCCGTGTCCTTATTTGCACAGGGAATTACCGCCGCCGGACAAGCAGTCATTGGGCAATGGGGCTGCCACATCCAAACGGCCTTATGGGTTCGCAGGGGATCATCAGTATGGCGGCGGCGGCGGGCTGCGGAGGAGTTCCAATTTTTATAATTCTTGGGGGAGGCAACAGCAACCTCAGCAGCAAGGTTACGGGAATAGAGGAGGAGGAGTAGGAGTTGTGAAGAAGACGGAGAAGCTTTGTAATTATTGGGTCCAAGGGAATTGTAGTTATGGAGATAAGTGTAGGTATTTGCATTCTTGGTCTACGGGAGACTGTTTTTCGTTGTTGACACAGCTTGAAGGACACGAAAAGGTAATCGTGCATTTATGTTAATATTGCCTGAAATATATTTTCAATGTGATAAAGTTGAGGTTTTGACTGTGGATTTTTTGTTGTTTATTGTTTAGTGGAATACACTAGTGAGTTAAGGATTTCTTCTTTTTAACAGGTTGTCACTGGGATTGCTTTACCATCTGGCTCTGATAAGCTTTATACAGGGAGTAAAGATGAGACCGTTAGAGTTTGGGACTGCCAGTCGGGACAGGTGATTGTTGTCAAATTTATTTCTCTTTACTGTTTCTTTAGGTAGTTTCACTCTCTGATCTTTTAGTGGAGAAGATTTATGAGGAAAAGAATGAAAACAAGGTTCTTTTAGCTTATAAAATTGCCCGCATTTTCAGTCCTGCTTTCAGAATTAAAATTCTATTTCCAGAGAACTGGGTTTAATAGTGTTGTTTCATAACATGCTCGAGATTTTTCTTGCTATATATGGTTCGGGAAAATTTTAAATACTAGTGTCCAGTTTTGAGAAGAGAACATCAATGCCAATTGGAGTTGTTGATGGTGCTGGAGAAGTATTTAGTTTATTATGAGAGATTAATCTAGGCGTGTTCCTTTAATTTTTTAAACCAAGTAACAAGGAGAGCAATCCTTTTGTTCTTGCTTTTGTCAATAGCCATGGTGTTCTGTCAGACTGACACACATTATTTGCTTGTTGTTGTTCTCTTTAGTGTGCAGGGGTAATTAACTTAGGTGGTGAAATAGGCTGCATGCTTAGTGAAGGCCCATGGATTTTTGTGGGTATAACTAATTTTGTCAGGGTAAGAGGTGGAACACTTACCTTCTTCTCTCATGGCTTCTCATGTACATAGCTCACTTCATGTGTCGGACCCTTCTATTAACATTAGGTCAAATTTCTGCTTATTGGGTGAACTGGTGATATTACAGGCGTGGAACACCCAAACAACTAGTGATTTGAGTTTAAGTGGACCTGTTGGACAAGTATATGCCCTTGTTGTGGGTAATGATTTGCTATTTGCAGGTGTACAGGTAATATTTTTCCCAATTTCTTTTTTTCAAATTTATGGCCAAGGTCTAAAAAAGATGAGTATATTGGATCTAGAAAAATGAATTGGATCCTGAGACCAGCTACAGGAAAGTGTTTACAAGATTGGTTGCTGCAGTTGTGGAAGAGAAGTAAAAATTTGGATGTTAATAAGGCTATTTCTTTCTAAATATGGGTTTTGAGAGGAAAGAGAAAAGAAAGGGGGGGGGGGGGGTTGGAGGGACTAAAAGGGGAGGGTTGTGGAACCACTTTTGTGAAGGTGTTTTGTTTCTGTAAAGCTGGAGTCAGCCAACTGTAGTTGTTTCTCCAAATTCAAAGACAGTAATGAAGAGTTGACAAGTCATCTAAAGATTAACACTTGGTTAAAATTGTAGTCTCCCCTTCATCATTCATATTTTCTACTCCTTTTTACTTGTGAGACCAGGTAGTTAATGAGCTACCCAGTCATTGTTTTAAGAGTTTCTTCCCTTTTCCTGTTCCTGAAGCGAGCACGATCTTGTCTCTGTCTTGCATGTGCTTACTATGTCAGATGTGTGCGCCCCCTCTCTTTTTCCTTCCCCCTTGCCACATACTTGAAATCCTTACATCTCTTGCAGGATGGAGCAATTTTAGCATGGAAGTTCAACACAGCAACCAACTCCTTTGAACCAGCAGCATCACTCAAGGGACATAATCTTGCTGTTGTTACACTGGTTATAGGAGCCAATAGACTTTATTCTGGTTCAATGGACCATTCTATACGAGTAAGTTAGATGGAGTGAAAAAAGGACTTACCTGGCATGACATAGGATTTCTTTCACATGGTATTTAGGACTAAAGCCTAGAACTTCTGTCTTCAGGTTTGGAGCCTTGAAACTTTGCAGTGTCTACAGACGTTGACAGATCATTCTAATGTTGTGATGTCTGTTCTTTGTTGGGATCAATTTCTTTTATCATGTTCGTTGGACAAAACAGTAAAGGTAATACTATTCACCCTAATTTTGGTACTTCAATGTTAGAAACACCTTCAGCCAGCTCAGTTCACACCTGATTTCATATTTCCTGTTCTTGTAGGTCTGGGTTGCTACAGAGAATGGGAGCTTGGAAGTGACATACACACATAATGAGGAACATGTATGCTTTAGTAATTTGCTTATTTAATTCTTTCATATAGGTTTTTGCTTCCGGCACACCCCCCCTTCCAAAAAAAAAAAAAACCCAAAAAAAAAAAACTGTGATTTGATTTGTTGACGTGAAATGGTCTATTGATATTAGATAGTCTGGATATAACTGACCACACTCTTATCCACCAATATTTGTGATTGGATTGGCAACACTCATGTGGCAAACCGGTTCCACCATGTAGCTATGTCCGAACATTGCTTTTTATGTAGAAATATAAAAGGCTATAAATTAACTCTTTAGAGATCTGCATCATTCGATGATGGAAACTGATTTTCTTAAGGTTTGCTTTCCAGCCCCTACAAATGCTGCAGTCAAATTATGCTTTAAACAAACAGTTTGGATTCAAGTGCATGTGTAGTTTTTTCCTGCTCCGTCTTTTATTTACCTGTGGAGTTGTGTCCTATGCATCTTTCATTGGTTTTGAGTTATGGTGACTTTAATCAGTATGAAAAGGTGCTTCTTGCAAGTTAGAGGACGTACAGATGTATTTGGGTACTAGTACTGTTTATGTTGTGTGGATGAAAGTAGTTTGTGCAGATGTAGTTGATAGTGTGATCTGTGTTCAGGGTCTGCTCACCCTCTGTGGGATGCATGATTTAGATGGCAAGCCAGTTTTGCTTTGTTCTTGCAATGACAACTCCATCCGCGTCTATGATTTGCCAGCGTAAGCTTAACTTTCAGCCATCTTTCTTTGGGATTTGGTTTTGTATGATTTCTGGTCTTTTTATTCAATATGGCTTTTTCTTTATGTCTTAGTTTTTCCGAAAGAGGGAAGATTTTTGCTAAACAGGAGATTCGATCCATTCAGAGTGGTCCTCCTGGTTTGTTTTTCACCGGCGATGGGACTGGTCAAGTGAAAGTGTGGCAGTGGTTGAAAGAACCAACTTCCACGAAATAAATGAGAGGCAATATTTATTTTGAGGTATTGCTTTTCGGTGGCTCCTGTGTTTATTGTTTTGATAATTTACGAGTAATGGAATGAAAGAAGAGATGAGGAAATGTCAGTTTTGATATCGTAGTATACTACCTGTTTTATCTGCATTAGAGCCGGGCATTACCTTCCCATGTACCGGAATTGGGTAGAAGGTTTCAATTAATTCAAGGTTTTCTCGCGGAATTGCCTTTTTTTTTTTTAGTTTCTAATAAGTTGTAACACGTGTAAAAACCTTTCTACAGTCTTACAACGGTTGTTGCATAGTGCAATATTCCTTGTCTTTCTTTTGTGGCAGCGAGGAACTAGTTTCTCAATGTTGAGAAATTAGTGGTTACTAGGTATTGGGCGTATTCTGTTTTCATTATTTTTAAGAGCTGAAATCTATTTTGACGTGCTCTTATTTGGTTCTTTTCCCTCCAGTTTTTATTCACTTGATTACTTTCATTCTGAAATTTTTTGAATAAAGTGTATCGTGACAAATATTCTGAAGTACATTAAAAATCATTTTGTAAGCAATTAAAAGAAACTAAAGCTGTAGTGAAGTTGTCAAATTGCAGGCTATCTTGACATTAATTGTGAGACTTTTGTGCAAAGGAATATATGCTAATTGGTGTAGGAGCTCGGAAATTTAGCGGTTTATGAATCCATAGATAGCAATTTGATTAGCTAGCTTAAACTAAGTTGATTTATCATCACCATGCGGGATGCAGCAAAAAGAACTTTTTCCTCAAAAAAAAAAAAAAAAAAAAAAAAAAAGAAAGAAAAATTAAAAGAAGAATTTAAGCATATAACTCCCCATACTGGGGCTGGGAGGGCTGGTCTTTCAACCAAGCAATCCGAAGGCATGAGCATAAGCATGTGCAAGAAGCTTAGGCATTAAAAAGCAGGTTTTATCCAAGTTGGATTACCTTGATATTTTGGTAGAGTCAAGTTTTACTAACAGATTGAATCAAAAGAATGGCAACTTATGACTAGAATAATGAAGACCAAAGCACAACTAAATAACCCTCGAATTTTTTGTTAGCCAGAAATATTAAATTTATTGCATCAGTACCTGCTAAATCCTGTTAGGAAGTCGCAAGAAGTAAAAGCAAAATAAGCACCACTTAATGCGGTTATACTTATCGAACTTTCAAGAATTGTGAAGTATGTGGAGGTAAAAATCTATTCTGGTACCAAGATTTTACGTATCAATCTGTTGTCCTAACAATACGCATTAGATATTTTCTTCCTCAGCCAATAGAATATAAGCTTATGATTCCACTAGCGGATAAGCCAAAGGATTGATATAAAGAGTTGAAAGCTACTTACATAGTTAGGTACGGTAAGAAGACGAATACTATGGCGAAGTGTGTAAAGAGTATCGACATTAATAAGTTTAACAAAGTTCAAAAATAAGTTTAACAAAGTTAGCTTTTTTTTCCTCAAAAAAAAAAAACCTTTTGGAAGCCAATATTCTTTTTCCAATCAAAGAACGGGGGCCTCACATTTAGAATGGACTATAAGAACAGGAGCAGAAGCCCGACAACAAAGACCGGTAAAGTCGTAAGCAAACCAAGCACCACTTTATTGCTGTCACAAGGAAATTTTAAGTAACTTGAAAATCAGAAAGTATATCGTGATAAAAATCTATTTTTGGTTGCAAGATTACTCTTGTCCGGGTAAAATATAGTTATGAAGCCCCAAATATTTGCTGACTCGACCATTAAAAAGAAAGCATATTGTTCTTCGCTAGCGGATAAGCTAAAAGGATTGATAGAAAGAATTAAAACGATACGTACGCAGTGGGTAAAATGCTAATATAATAACAGAGTATCAATATTAATGAGCTCAACAGAGTTAAAATCATGATCCGATCACCACCATCATCATCAAAATTCTTGTGCTAACTGACTAGAAGAAAAAGCAAGAGATGTCCCGGGGCAAGAAGCCCGAAAACATGGTTGAAGAAGATGGGCAAGAAAACATGGCAGCGTGGCTTGTAGCTGTAAAAACGCTTCGAATTCACCCTTACACCCTCCCACCTCTTGGTAATATCTTTTTCTTCTTCTCTGGGTCTTTTTCTAACTTTTGAATTTTCATATTTCATTGTTTTCATCCCCTTATATTGTACTTTCAATTTTATACTTATCTGAGTTGATAAAGCAATTTGATTTACAATTAGGAAAATTTGCTTCTGACTTTGTCTTGTTTTATTGTACGTTATCAGTTATCACACATGAAAAATCTAATAACGTGCTCGTTTTAGTTGTAAAAATATTAATCGACAGTTGACAAGGCAACAATCTAAGTTATTGTGTTTGCTAACTTATGGACTTTAAGGCCCTCATGATGTCAAAGTTCGCATGAAAGCTGTTGGCATTTGTGGAAGTGATGTTCATCACTTCAAGGTAAAACATTTTGATGCTTAAATATGACGATATTATAAACCGCGCAAGATGCATCACTTTAGCATAATCTAGATGATAACACAACGCTTGATTGTATGTGTGCATTCAGAACATGAGATGTGCAAATTTTGTGGTTAAAAAGCCTATGGTAATTGGGCACGAGTGCGCTGGTGTCGTTGAAGAAATTGGCAGCCAAGTGAAGTCTCTTGCGGCGGGTGATCGTGTTGCTCTGGAGCCTGGAATTAGTTGCGGGCGATGTAATTCTTGCAGAATTGGTCGCTATAATCTATGCCCAGAAATGAAATTCTTCGGTTCTCCTCCAACTAATGGTTCCTTAGCCAATCTGGTAATCTTATTATACCAGTTTCTTAATCCAATATGAATCCTTGTTTGGTTCAAATGCTGGAACTTGAAGTTTCTCTCTGTAGCCTGCTTGTGAGGAAAGAGCGGAAATTCAGTTGGTCTTGTACTAAACAATTTGATTTGTCGTTACCAACAAAAATGCATTTCTTTCTGGAAGCAGGTAGTGCATCCAGAAAACCTGTGTTTCAAATTACCTGATAATGTAAGCTTGGAAGAAGGGGCAATGTGCGAACCTTTGAGTGTTGGAGTCCATGCTTGTCGACGAGCTAACATTGGTCCAGAGACAAGAGTATTGATCATGGGAGCAGGTCCCATAGGTCTGGTTACTATGCTGGCCGCTCGAGCATTTGGAGCCCCCAAAATAGTCATGGTTGACATTGATGATTGTCGTTTATCATTTGCCAAAAAGCTCGGTGCAGATGGGACGATTCTAGCTTCCACAAAGATTGAGGTTTTCATCAGATATGCAAACAAAAGAATAGATTTTATATCAGGCTTCACCAGATTGTCTAATTAAATTTGTGGTTTCAGGATGTGCACAACGAAGTTATCCAGATACAAAATGCGATGAGTGCCTGCATAGATGTAAGCTTTGATTGTGTCGGTATAGACAAGACCATGACAACTGCCCTGAATGCTACTCGCTCTGGTGGCAAAGTATGCCTCGTGGGACTAGGCCAAAGCCAAATGAGCATCCCTCTTACTCCAGCTGCTGCAAGGTACTTAATAAAATTGGCATTTATGATGCTTCATTTATATTATACGGGTTTCTGAGTTTGAAATTTTAAATTGAACTTTGATGTTTCTGATGATTGTTGTTGCTCTATGTTTGACAGGGAAGTTGATGTCATAGGCATATTCAGGTACAGGAATACATGGCGACTTTGCATCGAATTCTTAAGGACTGGTAAGATAGATGTGAAGCCTCTCATAACTCATAGGTTTAGCTTTAACCAAGAGGATGTAGAAAGAGCATTTGAAACCAGTTCTCGGGGTGGTAATGCCATCAAGGTCATGTTTAATCTATAGCTTTGATAGATTGTGCATCAGAACCGCGGGATTGACAGAGCTTGCTAGTTGCTTCGTTTCTGTGGTTCATGGCTAGCAAATCTGTCTCAATTTCCTTATCAATTGTGTGTAAAATAAAAAGAGAAAAATCAGAGTTATGTGACAAGATGTTGATTTTGCTTTTGAGTTTTTTTAAAGCTACATCAATTCCAAGAATTAAGAGGCGAAGGATGGTGTAGCCCACTAACTCAATCCAACAGTGGACATCCTCCGACAACACTTCTGACATCCCCTCCCAGTAGAGTGAGCCAATGGGCTGGAATTGCCCAGGATTAATACGAAGATTCGGCAATATGGGCTAAAGCCCAAATATACAGACAGAAAGATTGGTGGCAAAATGTGCTGATGGGTCCGTGAGCCCGACCATGCATCACTATTTTTCATTTGTACAACTATGCGGCAATTCTTCAATAGGCTAATAAATAAACGAAATCCCATGTAGTAATCTAGTATAGCTATATGTGAAAAAAATAAATATGCCAAACTCTCAATACCTTTGATGGTATCCAAAAATCAACTTATCAAAGCATCACTACAGAAGAAAAAAATTAATCTGAGAATATATAAGTAGAAAACAAATTTTCATTGCATTAATATTTTTCATAAAAAAATGATGAAGAACCACTTTTGAGAATATTTTCAATTTTGAGGTTCTCTGGTAAAAAGGTCCCTGTATTGAAAAAGAAAAAATTCTCCTAGAGCACAAGTGTGCTCTTTTTCTTTTATTTTCTCAACACAAAAGATGGAGAATTGCAGTGTATATTTTAAAGATGGTGGGGAGGGGGGGGGGGGGGGGGCCGGGGGGAAGGAAGAAAATAAAAAAAGCAAATGAAATACCTAAGTTCAGATTTTCTTTTTTGATTTTTTTTACCCATTAATCAGAGTTGTCGTTGCTTTCAAGTATTTCTGCAGAAAGATCTATACCGTTCGAAATGTGAAAAAGGTATTTACTTCGTAATGTCTTTTGAGTGATCCATCATACATCAAACATGATACAATTCAACAGTGCTATACCCTCTCATACAAGGAACCTATATAACGACGAAAATCCTTTTTTGTTTTTTTCCAGAGAACAAGTAGTTTTCGTGGCTACACAAGAAGACTGATCTAGACTTAATAGGTACAACCCAGATTCTTGTTTTTATTAACTTTCCTTTAGCACGCGAATTGACTGAGTCCCCCTGGCTCATGGCAACAAACATGGTCATTGTTGGTTATCGGTTGGTTGGTATTTGATGCTTACATATCCTTTTGAAGTTGGAATCAATGTGAAGAAGAACAAAAAATTTTTCTCTCTTTTTTTTTTGGGTAATAAGGAAAAGAATAGAAATATAGACTTTCTTGGAGCAATTTGCCACACGGACCACACCAATCACACTACCAATCCCCATCCTATGCAAATTGCACTCCAATATTTTTTCCTTTTTTAATAGCAAAAGCATAACTGAGGAAGAGAAAAATTAGACTCTATTATCGTTTTTGGGGTGACGGGGTAGTTAATTAGGCCAATCCTTCCAGAAAAAACGAAATGAAAATTTCTGCTTATAGTTATTACAAGTGGCTCCACGACAAAAATCTTAAGGAATTCTAAAACTAAGTCACAAATAGAATCAATGTATTAGTCCAAATAGCTTTGGCTATTACATTTTAGAGATCAAAACAGCTAAAGAAGCAGACAGACCTTAACAATTTTGAGATGGCTACCGAGGATTATATTGGTGGACACACTCATATTTAACCAATATGATCATTTTTTGTTAAATGCACATAAAATTTCAACGGTTGGAAACTCGACTAACATGTTCAACTCTTCTATCAATTATAGTCATAGTGACGCTTGAGGCTCCAAAATTCCTAAACAGCCTTTGCAAGTGCTTTGATTGTTGACTCGACAACTTGCTACGAACCCTGACTTTGATAATTACATCTATGAATTAGTCAAATGAAGACTTCAAAGTTATGTCACCCTCTTCCTAAGTGTTACTATTTAATCTAGAGTGATGGTGAATAGAGACTTGGATGGTTATTTCCACAAATAGAGGAAAATTAAGGATAAGTGGAATTCAAGTTTTATTACTAGTTTAACTCTTTCCCAACTGGCCAACAGACATCATGCCTTTCTATCCTCTTTTTATGAATTTGTTTCTATAGTTGATATTTAGTTATCACCATGCTGAGATAGGGAAATTCATTTTTTTACAATGTGAAAAACCTCCCGCATGCACTCTGAACAATGTTGGACTACTTATTTAGTCTTATTTTTCATTCCCAAGCTATACTTTGATTTCTACACTATTTCAGTTTATTAAAAAGAGTAAACAAGAGAAGGAATTTTAAGTAGAGTCTGTTTGCTAGGCAACGTCAAAGGAAGACTATCTCCAATACTTTTCTGGTAGCATATAACATTTGCATGCACAAATTTAATGTCTTTTTACAACGACAGTATTCGTTAACACACTGCATTTACAATGTAAAAGTAGAGAGTAAGGTAAAGGACACTAAAGAACAGGTTTGATTCCGTCAAATAAAAAACAAGTGGGACTGAATTGACTAAAGATCACGCCTCCGCATTTTCTACACACAAATTCGCTAAAAAAATAAAAATTTCCAAAGAGAGAAAATAATCTTCTCAACTACCTCAATGTCAGCTGAAAAGTTCCCAACAAAATTTAATTCATCATAAGCCGTATAATAAATATTAGTATTATCATGATATCATATATATCCAATGCTTTTGTAGCCGTTTAAAATGTATTTCACAAGAAACAAATTATTTTCTTATGTTTAAGGTAAATAGGTTTTATTTCCTCTAGTCAGAAGTTTAATGAAGAAGTAAATCATTCACGAAGGTGTATCTTACTTCCTTCCATAGTAATTCCACTTCTAAAGGGGGAAAAAAATAGGTTACCATTATTAGGTGAGTCTAAGTTAGTTAAGGCAAGTAATATAAATATCGTGCAACACCAAATCCTATTACCATATGTACACGCCTGCCTAAATGTTGTTGAACTCAACTTTTCCTACATCAAATCGGTGAAGGGACAGCATCAAACGCATACATATTAAAGCTAAATCCTACCTAATATCAACATAGTCTTATACCCTATAATATCGTACTTAACTTTCTTTAGTCCTGAGCCCTGGTTCAGACCCTCATTCAAAAACTTAATAGCAGTATTCTCCTTAATTTTACAATGGCGTCTTCTTCCAAAAGCAGATCATCAACCATCATAGCATCGCGGAGTTTTGCAATTGCTTTTATTACTCTTATGTTATTAGCCACGAGCGTTACTTCAAAAGCAAGTCCTACCCCTGTCGAAACCGATCGTGTTACCATGATTGAGATGCAACTCCTGAATGCGAACCGGCCCTGTGATGAGATATATGTGGTAGGGGAAGGCGAAACCCTTCATACCATCAGCGACAAGTGCGGTGACCCTTTCATACTCGAAAGAAATCCTCATATCTACGACCCCGATGATGTTTTTCCAGGACTTGTCATCGAGATTCTGCCTTTATATTCTCGGAAGCTGTGATATATACGTAGCGAAGATACCTGTAATAGGTACAAGGAATAAAAGGCGTTTTAGACGCACACGTTGATTGTATCTTTATTATGAACAAGGATTTTCGAATGAAACTGATTAATTAGTCTCTTCGTCTTTGATGATACAGTACATTGTTAATTCAGAATCTTCTCATATTCTATTGTGCATTAATATGGCAAGTTCATTATTATTACTAAACGTCCAACTTTGCTCCTTTCCTTGATAGATAGAAGTTGCTAAACACTAATTCTACTAGATAAATCCTTAAATTTTTAAGCTAAATTTTTAAGCTTTTGGTCGTTTTACCAGAGTGTTTATACTCGTTAGTTATTTGAAATCCTATTGCTATTACTGAATTATGGAACCAATAAAACACTGTACTCCTACACGACGATGTGGGAGATTGTTTACATGTCCCGTTGTTGATTTATTTCTTCTTTCAATTACAAAATGTGGAAGTATAACTTTGATGAAATATCAGTTATACGTTTCATTGTGCTTATGGTACTTGAAATTTAAGAAGGAATATATAGCAGAATTACTCGATTCACACAGAATGATTTGGTTGAGTAACAGAACCTTTGTCTTTTGGTTTAATTTATGAGTACTGTGACTGGGGAAGCAATTAACTTATAAGTACTGATTATTTTAACCTAATGTTTTCAGGAATATTCTTTGAAGTTTCTAACAACTTTACTTAGCACCCCCTCTAATTGAGACATCTCTTGGCTTAAAAAGACGATAATAACCTTATCTACTGCCCCTAGTTTCGTTCCCTACTCAACTACTAACCCTTCACCCTCCTCCCTGTTGTTACTAGTGCAGATTAGGGAGGAAGGTGGTGGTAGGTCATAAAAAATTTTTAGGAAAAATTTCTTATAAGAGCGGTGGAAGCTTGGTAATGAATAAAGAGAGCAAAACTCTCACATAATTCTTATAAAGACGTTATTACTAAAAACATACAACTTCATGTACAAAGATATGATACTGTTTTTAAATAATATAATTAAATTATTTACCTAAATATTATTCAAAATGTTCGAGCAAAAAATTATAAAGGGGATGATTTTTTAAAAGTGAACCTTTTTTAACTGTCAATTCTAACTAAAATAAAAATAAAAATAAAATCAATTTTGTTAAAATTTATAAATATTAAAGGTTTTAGTCAAACAAAAAAAATGTATATTGGAATTTTTATTCATCATCTCAAATCATTAAAATTAATTTTTTCTAAATTTTGATCTAAAGTGTTGGACAAAAATTATGAATGAGATGAATTTTTTAAAATGAACATATTTTTACTGGCCAATTGCAATCAAAATCAAAATGAAATCAATTTTTTGAAAATTTCTTAATATTACAGTTTTTAATCAAAGATAAAAAAATATTGGCATTTTCATTCATCTTCTCAAAGTCATAAAATCAATTTCTTCTTAATTTTAATTCAAAAGTCTGAGCACAAAATTATGAAGGTAGTGATTTTATGAAGATGGATCTTTTTTCTAATGATTAGTTCCAGTCAAAATCAAAATGAAATTAATTTTTTGATATTGACTGAAATAGATTTAAAATATATATATTTCTCTATCTTGGAAAGTAAATAAACTGTCATTATATTTTAATATTAATAAAAAGATTCTTATATTCAAATATGTGTTAGTGATGCCCTTTATATGAATTATGCAAAAGTTTTGCCCTCTTTATCCGTTACAAAACTTCCGCTGCCTTTATAAGAAATTTTTCTGAATTTTTATTAGTCTTGGAAAGGTTTCAAAAGGGCATTTTAGGACTTCTATTATATATTTTTTTCTTACATCAAGGGGTGTCAAGTAAAATTGTTAGAAATTATAAGAGAGTTTTTGAAATTATTTCTTTTTTGAAAAACACTAAATGTAAAAACATTAACTTGAATTACTCCTTTTCGCACAGAACAAGGTGCAAATCACCTTTCTCAAAAGAATATTTCGCATTTCACTCTAAACCTGAGAAGTCATGGTAGAGTTGGAAGAGGATTAATGTCCAATTAAAATGGTACAATATGCAACCAATATTAGACAGCGGGACATTATCAGAATCATCAATTTTAGCAAGATGCTAGTTAACTTCAACCAGTCATTTTTTGTTTGGGTGGACGAAGCACAAGTCGGATATTGCTCAACGTTGTAGAATAAGATTAGCAATTTTGATGGCCCATATTGAGTTCTTTAAAAATTCTGAAAGTATTTGAACATGACATTGAATTTGTGTTGTGGGCTGGTGTCACATCCAATTCGCCAAAACACCACCAAGCTACCAAGGATAAATCATATAACACGATTGTAATGCAAGAGAGGAGAAAATTGTTGGGACAATTTAGCCCCTTATATTGTCATGCCCACCAGCGTCCCATAGCAAGCTAAATTTGCAATTGTTTGTTCCCCCAACAACACTTCCCCCCCCCCCCCCCCCCCCCCACAAAAAAAAACGCCAAAAAAAAAAAGGCTAGAATATTCTGAATACTCCAAGAATTATGTTACACAGTGGATATTCACGATGAAATGGAAAAAGAGCCACAAGCCTTGACTGCTTCAATACGACAGTATGATTTGCTTATGTATCCCATACTAAAGGAACCTTGTTTAATTTGCTTTTGTAATGGATAAATTACTACCTCCAAGAAGAAAATTGCTAGCACACTGCATAATCCAATACAACCAGGTGTTATTAGTTCGTATTGCCATAATTGTTTTCTGTAGTGGTTTATTTGGAGTGCTGCTTTGAAAGATGCTGCACAACTTTTGAATATTTGATGTGGGGATCAGATTCCCCCAGTCCAGCAATCAATCACACGATTTACCAATTCTCAGATTACTTGCTCGTAGCAAACTCAAAGACCATCCAACAAATTGTCTTCTTTTATCCACGCGTCCACCGAGAAAATGAAAGAGATTAATTTATATAGTTATGGGATGGCTTGGTAGTCGGAAAAGTATATAATACACCACGTGCATTGCCACGTGGTGTACTAGAACCAATAATTTATCGCCATGTGACAATGGTGGGTCATACCTTGTATTATTTGGCAATGTGTGATTGGTTCTAGTGCACCACGTGGCACGCTAAGTGACGCGTGTGGTGCACGCAATACTCACTCTTGGTAGTCCAACAAAGAAATGAGGTTGTTCGGTACCCGTGCCCACATTTTCATCAGCACCGGTCAACTTCTTTTGTGTAATGATACATATGTGTACAAATTTGCCTGATAATTAAATTAGTTTCGAGACAATAAGTATCTGTAGCCTTTTCTCTATTTTATTATTGAGCAGTTACAGGTATTGGGTTAGAAATGGGGTCTCATTTATGATAAACCGTTGCCACCTTCCACCAGTAGGCAAAAGTCTGAATCTTTAAAGTTTAATTTATTTTTTCAAAGTGTTTCTATTTATTATGAATTAATATATGTTTCCTAAGGTGATATTTGGATTTTTAAAATTGTAGTCGCAGGGATATTACTCGAGATACTAACAAACACCATTTCAACTGGGGAAGTGAACTTTAGAAAGCCCTTAGAAAGATGTTTGTTTACTGAGGAGAAAAGGAAAGGAAACTACTCCTACATACAGTCCCATTACTAATTATTGGATTAATCAGCAATGTCATCACCATGATATTTTATCTCTAGAGTTTCTATTTTAACTATTTTTCAACCCTTATGACGTATGATATATTATTGTATTTCAACAATGACTGAAAATAAATCAGATTATCATTAAAAGATGGTCTAAAATCAAAAATTAATGTATGAACCAACCTATGTTGGAAGAATAAAAAAAAATACGAGAAAATGTCTAATGTAAATTAACAAAAAAAAATCAATGATCTTAGCTAATTAAGATTGAAATTAGGAGTCGGTATTTATCTTATTTAATAATTAGTAAAGACTTTAGAAATCAATTATTAAAATTGAAATATTTACAAGCTAAAGAGAATTTTAGTAGTTGTTTATAAATATGAAAGAATTTAATTAAAGAAATGACAAATTTAAGGAATCAATAGTGAATGTACTTTTAAAGTTAATAAGAAAGTGTAGGAGAGTGTATAGATATATGTAAATTTATTAGTATAGAATTTTTTTTTTTAAAAAAAATTATAAAAAAATAAAGTTAATAAATTAGAAATTAAAGAAAAGTAACCAAAAAAGAAATTATCTAAATCAACACCGCGTAAACATTGCTTCTTATCTTGTTAGACAGGATAGAAGCCTCTCTGTATATATATTAGATTGAAGTATATGCTGAATTTCAAGATTTTGTGCATTGTCATTAATATTGGGTTGGGAAATAACTGGATAAGTCAACAAAATCTTTCCTTTTTTATTTTTTGAAATAAAAAAAAAGGCAGGGATTCCGTTGACCTAATTGTTGAGTGGCCACTGTACTGTGGAGACCAAATCAAACTTCTGAAATTTAAGTTCACAAAATAATAAATGTTCCAAGAGCGAAAAGACCTTTGAAGGCTAGGAAGACATATAAATTTACACGTGGCAACATACCAGAAATATTTCAAGATTGGAGTCGAATTCATTTTTTCCCTTCCCTTCCAACACGGCCAAGACCTTTCCCCGGATTCCTACCCAAACGTTACTCAAAAAGCCTTCCCATCCCACCTATAAATAGTACACATACCCCTGATCAAAATTACAACCAAAATCACATTCTCTCTCTCTCTCTCTCTAAAATTTGAAGTGCTTTTCGATTATGGTTTCCTCTTCAATATCCAAGTCTGCAATGAAAGCATCACTAGTAGCAGCAGATATGGCTTCTTGGTTTTGCGCCGCGGTGATAGTGGCTCTCATACTTATGAGCACAGTCAAAGAGAATTCTCTCTCATATGAGCCGCTGAAAGGGAATCAGCTTCTCAACAGGCCCTGTGATGAAATATATGTTGTTGGAGAAGGTGAAACTTTGCACACCATAAGCGACAAGTGTGGAGACCCCTACATCGTGGAGCAGAACCCACATATCCATGATCCTGATGATGTTTTCCCGGGACTTGTTATAAAGATCACTCCCAAGCCCAGCAAGTAATAGAGGTAGTTAGTTAGTTAGTAGTCACCGATAGATAGAAAAAAAAGAATTGGTTTCAATCATATACCATATTAGTCTTTAGTTCATATAGACACATCTTGTAGGTTCTTTCTTTTTTGGTTTTTCCTCCTTTTTGGAGGATAGCATCCTTTTGGCTGTATAAATACTTGTATGTAAAAGGAGAGAATGATAAGATGAAATTTTCTCAAGCACTGAAGCATGGGTCTTTTTCATACAGCTCTTACCATCACAAAAATATTTGTTCTAATTAATCTCTGTGTTATCTATCGATTTTGCTGATTCAACTAGTTAACCATGTGTACGTGTAGTACAGGACAAGTTGATCGATAAGTGTATGAACTGATCAGAGTTATTTTGGCATCTTAA
Source organism: Mitragyna speciosa (assembly GCA_024721245.1). Classification (NCBI taxonomy): domain Eukaryota; kingdom Viridiplantae; phylum Streptophyta; class Magnoliopsida; order Gentianales; family Rubiaceae; genus Mitragyna; species Mitragyna speciosa. The sequence continues at coordinate 2,046,294 of CM045552.1, forward strand.
TTTTGGAATTTGGAGGTTCATATATTTAACAGCAAAAAGCTATCCCCTCTTTTCCAAAGAAGAAAGTTAATCCCTGTTCAGGGGGAATACACAAAAAAATCTTGGCTATTTATTCTGTATTATTTCCAAAATTCGAGGTTCTCAAACAATCAAATAGTACCATATATAGGCTTTAAACGCCATAAACGTGATTCTGAAGAAGTTTTTCAGAAAATCTGATAACTAAATCCTCAATTTCACGTGATCAACAGAGGATTATGGTATACGGTTTAAGTAATACACGTTTTGTGTTTATCCATTCATACATAAGTGAAGTTTTGCACGTTTCCTTAGTGTGTCTTTACCTATTTTATGCGCACCCGAAAGGTACAAAATGAAAAACCAATAATGAAAAAAAAAATCCAGAAATCGGTTGGTTTTCTGACCGGAAATTCAAGTGAGGACATCTTAGGCCGCTTTGGTGATTAGAGCAGGCATCATGTAAACATATCTTCTAGTATCTGCTTATTCTATTTTGAGGAAAACAACGAAGGTAATATTATTGCTGAGTGATCTCCCGGTTGATCCTATTCCTACGTAATTATTTACTACGGTTTTCCGCACTTTGCTCTGTTTCTATATTTGTAGTAAAGCAAGTCCTTAAAAGCCACGAGGAAAAAAAATGGCCCCTCCCCAAGTTTCAGGTCTATACGTCTAGGTGGAAGATGGGAACAATTAAAAACAACAGCGTCATTAAGCAGCATAAGCTTTGTTCTATAATCAGCTTCCCGATTCAATAGGATTCTTCCATATAACGTATGCATACGAAGTACATACATAGTATATGTAAGTGTCGATGTTATAAATAAAGCATAAACTCGTAGTCGCAAATATTAATTTCGATAAAGACTGTATCTCAAGCTTGGGGGGTTGACTACAAGTTGTTCATTTTGGGGGCCTTACTTTTGGCGAAAGAAAAAAATCAACGTAACAGTGACCTCGGGAGCTTCAGTTACGGCGGGCGTGCCCACTGCCCACTTCCTTTATCTAAATTCCCTCCCATTGAGGCATTTAGTGCACCATCGATCAATACCTCACACACATATGAAAACCACTTTTTACGTGCCAAATGTACCCGCATTAAAATGGGCAACTCTTCAAGCAATAGATTATTAGTAGTGCAGAACAAATCTCCAATTTGAGGTCCTAGTGGGATGGAAGAAGTCAGAGAAATTTGCATAGATGTCTTATCATACCAAACTGTAGGCCGAAGGTATAAGGTAAGGTAATGTCAAGAAGTCTTTTTCCAATTTCTCAATGGTTTCTTGCTTTCCTTCAGGAGTTTTGGGAAGTAATTAATCAGAGTCTCATAGGAATCTCTTCCAGATGATCAATAATTTTGGTTCAGCGGTTGAATATACGGGTCTGTATGATGTGTCAGTCTTAATTAATTTCTCTATTTTATTCACCAGCTTAGGAAAGGAAAGAATAGATTTCCCGTTAACGGAAGGCTTGAAGAAAAAGAGAGCCCTTTTATTAGACTATTGCTTGCTGAATTAACAGGTGGATACTAATCGACAGCCATTATCTCCAGAATAAGTGCCTGAGTTCGCATTTGGTATGGAGAGTAGAATATTTCAAAAGCTTTATCCTGATAAATTAATGATTCAGCTTTCGTATTTGCCTCAAAAGATCAAAATCATTATGTACTCGTTCACCCCTACCTTCCTGCGGATCTGGGGGCGAGAATTTGATCACTTGTTTTTTAAACAAATAGATCCTCTTCTAGTCAACTAACTTTTTCTTGTTAGATAGAAATTGCGGAATATTTATCTTAATCCGTCTGTAATTCAAGAATTTACTTAATAACATATCAGTTCAACCAGGAAATACTCAATTTTTAGCCACCTAACAACTTGTAGCAGCCTTTTGTGGACCAGCAGTTGTGATCATGAATTCTTTTCCCACTAAAGGAAGCTGAGGGAAGTTAAACCTCGAGTAGTCTAAGCCTCGAGTAGCCCATCTCCGCTGCATTTTGCTATAGCATCATTTGCTAGCATGTCCTTTAAATCAGGAGGGTGGAATAGTTCGAAGGTGAATGCCTGGTTTTAAATCCTACGAGTTGAAAGGACGTACAAATGACCTCTGCAGGAGCTTCTTGTTGATGAAGACTCCTTTCGGAGGCAATTAACGTGCATATTGCTTTACTACGTAAGTTGAAGCAGTTGTATAGAAAAATTGAATTCAAGGAGCTTGTTTTAATGGACTTCTAACATTCTACAATTTGGTGACGACAGAATTGAGATTTTTACCTTTTATGAAACTTGAATAGTGAAAATCTCATAAATAACTACAAAAGGCACTGTAACAGCTTGGCTTTGTTTGTTTGATAGTGCTTTTTAAAAACATGTTTTTTAAAAATTTTAAACATATTTTCTAACTACCTTTTTATCTCACAAACACATTTATCAAGAAAATTTTTAAAACAACTACAATAATACTTTTTAAGAAACACCCAAAAAAATATCCATCCAGACGCAGTATCATTATCATGCAATCAGTGTTAAAGTTCTTTTCTAGTTCAGCCCCCCTTGCTTAAGACAAGCTTGAACAAAAAGAAGACAAAGAAATATCAAATTCAATACACTTGCCAGGGACAAAGAATAGATATCAAAGGCTTTTGCTACCTGTAGGAACTTGAGAATGAATCCAGAGGAAGAATTCCTGGATGCCTATTCTTCTATCTTGGAAAGGAACATCTACTGTCTGTTACACATAACTTAAGTAGAGAATGTTTAGGTATTGGCGTGATGCGCTAGTATTTTAAAAGTTAGATTTGTTTGGCAGTTTTATATTCATATTTCTATTGATACTTCAGAATAACATATGTCTACTAATAACAACTAAAGCTGCAGAAGCCCTCACATGCTATACAAGCATCATCTTTTTGAAGTGGATTAACTATTTTAAGAGAACACAACGTTTGGCATAACAGAGAATTATCAAGCATCAAATCTCTAAATGACTAACAGGTGGCATTTCAATCCTCCTTTTATATTAGAAATATGAAAGAGGAATCATACTCAATATTCTAAAAGGATATACTCTTATTTATAATGTCTCTGAAACTGGCAGCTTTTTCTGGGTGGAAGCTTCTTCAATTTCCCAAGATCATTCAGCAAACTCAGCGATCCTGAACCTTGTTTTAGAAAAGGTTTTTGCAACAGCCTAAAACTAAAAATTTTGAATTCCTCACATAGAATTCTACTATATGGAGCCTTGAGTGAGATTAGCAACTTATCGTAATAATGGTGCTGAAGTGGAATCTCTAGTACAAGGCAGAATTGTTCAGACAAGCTCAAGCTGTTACAAGCAAAATATTCTAGCAAATAGATAGCCATGGCAGCCCTGAATTGTGTCAAGCAAAGGACTCGTCTGAAATGCTTCCACAAAAGCACGATTCATCCATTATTTTGACAAATCTTCCACAACAACAGAAACCAGATGCTGCAATGCAGCAGCACGTAAGGGTTCAAACAAATCAAGCTTAGTAGCGGCAGATATAACATCATTCATGGTTATGAATATGTAAGCCTTCTAAAAGTTTCAGCATCTAGGCCAAGGAGTCCACATACAAGCCCAAAATAGGGACGCGGTGGAAAGACACAGCCCCACTACTCAAAGATATACTCCTCAGTGACTCAAGGGAAGGAATTTCAAAGTAAACAGCAGCAGCCAGCAGCTACTCTCACAAGTGCTGAGCCATGTAAAAATCAATGCCTAGCAACCGACTTCATTTGTTAGTGTTGCATCCAACATTCTGTCAAGCTTGCGCCACGTTTGCTTATCCAGAGTGTTGGTGGTGGAGTATACAAAAGTAAACGTAGGCTTCCAATATTCTCTTACACAAGTGTCGCATCGCATAAGCTTGGAGGTCTTCATGCCCAGATACCAAATGAGCTTGAGTTGCAGCCTCAAGACCAAAAAGAATGACCAAATTCATCAGTGGGAAATATGGAATCGAGCAGCTGCCATTGGCTACATGGCAGAAAGGATCCCATTAATGGCATTTTCTTAGTTTACTCCATATTACTGTCATTCCTCACTTTTTACTGCAAATGAACTAGCGTGCCGATTAACGGAATTAGAGCAATAAAGCATCTAAAATAGGGTCGAATACTTGCATCATGTTGAGTTAGTTATTTTGGCGAGCAAATAGATGTCAATCAATTATGTGGACCAGAATTTCAATCTGATTTTCTGTTTCCGTTTTGGTGATATATATACTTAAAAAACGTACAAGTCTTGCCGGGAAGGATCCTTATTGGAATGTTTCTCAAAAAGGATCGAGGCCTTGGCATTCTAAGAACCCAAACTAAAGAAGAATATCTCAAGTAAATTGAGAACCAAATACCACACATCATGGACCTCTGAACAAACGTGTTAATAAAATTTTTTTCATTTACACAATTTGAAACAAAGATAGTAGTCAAGAAACGTTTGTATTTGAATAAGATTCGCAACAATTTTAATGAGTACTGGCATCATAATGTAGATACAATACACATAATAAAAAACATAAATCCAAACAAAGTTAAGAATTCCTAAGTAAACACACATAAAAAGTAATTAACAAGAAAACTAAA